>DF357730.1:124700-135381 GCA_000787875.1 Solanum virginianum
TCCGACTCGATCTGCTCATTTTTCACACCTAATGGTAAGGTTTGCATACACTCTATCCTCCCCATACCTCTATTTGTGGAACTTCACGAAGTATGTTATTGTTATTTCATTTAAAAAGATAAATTGCATAGTATGATAAGAATATATTTTTAGAAATTGTAATTTTTTTATTATTTGAAAATTAAGATGTTAGAGTTAATTAATTTGTATCGATCTCATAATAGCTTTTATATCGATGGATTATTTATACTAATAAAATCATGTTAGAAATTTATTTTTTAAGATTTTTTTTTAATTATATTTAAATTGTCTATAATAATTAATCTATTTTTATAATTTTTGTATTATTATAAAATTTTACTATATTATAAATTAAAAATAGAAAAGTAATACATCAAGCTTATGCCTACCTGGTACTAAAAGAAGGTTCCGCCTATTGATTAAGATAATGAAAATATTGTGTTTAGCAGCAAATTTTAGTAGTCAGTAGTAGTTGATAAAGTAGTTGGTTACTGGTGGAGATAAACTAATACTAGTAGTAAACTGCCTTCTCTTGAAAATGACATTACGCGTTTATCACTTACCAGGGGCCCCATTCTCACTTGCGGACTTTATCTACTTCTAATAAAAATTAGAGCACCAAAATTAAATTTAATCCGTTTAATTCGTTTGATCCACTTATTTATTAACTCAATTCATTTCAACTTAATCAATTTCAATATATTTAAAATTGAATTAATATTCAATCCAAATTAACTCAGGAGAGATCTTATCAAAATATTTTTAAAACTTTTTTTTTTAATTTGATGCATTTTATATAACCAAAATAAAAAAAATATAATTTACTAAAGTAGAAAAATATTGTAAAAGAACAAATAAAGTAAGTAAAAGTTGAGTTAAATTGGATCTTGATCCGCTCTATAACTCATTATTCAATCTATTTTGACTCAATCCATTTTGATCCAAATAAATTTGGATTGAAATGGATCGTCTCAACCCATTACAACTCATTCAAATTTGACATCCCTAATAAAAACACTATTGGACATTTGTCACAAATTATAAAATGTCAAAAAAAAAAAAAGTTGGAGTTGGAGTTGGAGAGATACCTGAGTTATAATCTAAGAAGGTGGAGATTTGTGCGCGATGTTGTAACAATTGGTAATTGAGGGGAGAAGGTAGGCGTCCGATTGGGCCGAGGGAGTAAATTAATCGATTAGTGGGCGGGATTTGGGTGTTCAATTGGAAAGCCATATAAATCCTTGAATTCTCAGCTATAATGGATGATGTCATATTCAGCAGCTGAAGATTCCCCTGATCCGGCAAAACCTCCGCCGGCGACTGTCCTCCCAGAAAATACCTCTTCATCCTCGAAGATCCATCGTTGCTCACCCATCCAACGATTGCACTAGATCCAACCATCTTCCCATCTCTTGAGAATCCCATCCCGATAAACGAATTTGAATTCGGGGCCGATAAAACGAAACTCCACACTTTGCTATCCGTCTGCGAGTACTGCAACACAACATAATGGGAAAAGAAGAATTATTATGCCATGCCCATTATTCAAATCAAAACCTAGCTACTTATTTCAACTTCTCTACTTACTCTGAGGATATACCCTTGGGCATCCCATACCGAAACACAATAGAAGGAAGAAGTATCAAACAGCGGTTTCGTTTTCAAGTTAAGATTGGAGCTACATGAATCCTCTGCACTATTTACTTGGACCAACATCAAACACAACGCCAAAACCTTCCAGCATCCCTTCATCTCTTTTTCTCTCTCACCCCTCTTTCGTTTTGACTAATAATAATGATTCTAGGGACAGCACAGAGACAGTATTAACTAGTTGACCTTGTCATTTGTTTATATGGAGTGGGTGCACCAATATAATATTCAAATTTTCACTTTATTCCTATTAATTTATAGGGATTTAAATATATTTATTTAATACGACATTAGCTCAAAAATATAATAGGTGAGAAAATTTATCCTATCCTAATTTGATTTGGCAAAAGAGGTAAAATTAAAAATCAAAATAGAAAATTTTTTTCAATTAAACATAACGAAAGGAAGTATTAGGTAATACTTGTACTACTAGATATGGTGGCCCGTGCGATAGTTCGCGATGAGTTTGCGGTGACATGCTTTACGTATTCTTATTTATTTGTGCACGAAAGAATACTACTATTATTATATTTGTTCTCTGCGTTATAAAATATATACATATCTACATATTTGTGTAGACCAAAAACCCAAAAAATAGCCCATTCTTGTGCATTGTGACCACTGCGTTTACATATTTGTACATCAAAAATTCAAAAGATGATCCATCTCGGTGCACTGTAAGGCCCAGAAATTTCTGCAATTGAAAAGAAGAGTGGACTTGGTTAGAGAAGGATAGAATACAGTCGTAAGACTGGGAAGCCTATAAAATCAATTAATAAAATAAAACGATTTATAGTAGCCAAAACAATCAAAAGAGCAGGACCTTTTTGAGAAGTAGAACAGCTACGCAACGGAAGTTGCCGGAAAACAGCAGGTCAAACTGGCAAAGGTATAGTGTGGAGAGGAAACGAAATCCAAGAGTTGGGATCACACAATGCAGTGGGAAAACTGCAAAAATTAGCACTGCAATGTAGATATATATTGAAATATAATTGCCTATATTACGGCTAATTTAAACTGTCACGAGTGGTAGGTGGGACCTGGAGATAGGGATTTTACCTCATTTACAACTAAATACTATTGTGAATTTACAATGTCTAACATAGATACTATTGTAAGTTGTAATCTTTGGTTGGCTTTCAGTATGCTCGCTCAACCAATAGTAATTATCTTCAAATATCAATTTTACTCTAAGTTCTAACTTTTTTCATAAAAAAAAGGTGACTTTCTAAAATAATAACTATTAAATTGAGTGACTATCTCAAAATATAAGTTGTCATCTTCTCTAGTCTCATACACCTCGGGAAATCCCAGGCAATTGCTATCTATGCCACACCGTTATAGCCAATGTATTGGAGCCCTTTTTGTCATGCATAATAGAACTGCGAAAGTTCCATATTGTGGAGCTAACTTATGGATGGGTTTTGGGACAAAGCTGACAAAAAATGGGTGTGTAGTGTTTGGAATAGATTATGAAGGTCATAAACATCCAAGGGAAGCTCATTGTTACATGGAATAGCTTGAAAGCACTGTCAACTATTGCAACGGCTTTTTCAAGTGAGTTTGCGGGAAGCTGCTAAATTGGATAATTCTTATTTTAGCAGTAGCGGGACTTGTCACAGAAGCTCAAATTAGAGCCTGCAACATTTTGGATGATCCTTTTTGTCAATGCTTAGATAAATTCAAGCCAAAACATCTGGATGATTGGGAAAGATCTGACTAGTCTGGTGGTTGTATCCGGAAATGCCCACTGAATTGCACAGGAGATGGATTTCTTAAGTATTCTGGTGTTAATGTACAGTAAAGTGATGTATGAAAAGGACAGGAAATGCACAAAAAGTGAGATTGATGAAATAGGGATGACTACAAGGTGTTTAAAAAGTACTCGGAACAAACTCTAAGACACACAACAAAGAAGTAACTCAATTGTGGCTAATTATGCCTCAGGAAAACTCAAATTAGAGTGAACTAATCTACGGGAAGAATGAACTTTCAGCTGCTTGGTTCGTAGCTTATATTGTGGCCATTTTTTTAAACTGCTACGGATGGTGGATGGGATTTGGAGGCAGGGATTTTACCTCAGAAACTTAGAAACATAAATGAGAGCATTGCAAGTTGTTTATTATAGTTGAAGCTAGCTTTTCATGGTTTCTTTTTCCGACGAATCAAAGAGGTTGACACTGGGCACTCATGGAGGCAGCAGTTGACTTTGAAATTAGAAACTCAAAAACATAAATGAGAGCATTTCTACATGAAGAACATAGAATCAGGTGAGGCGCTGAGAAGTCAACTGCTCTAAAATAAATTTCCAGTGTATATTCATCTTTTGCCCTGCATTTCATAGGAATTATCAGTTTGCACTTTCCTGATTCCAGGCATAAAACCATGATAAATTGGAAGGGGTTCTCCCAACGTCTTCATATTTTGAATCTTTTTAGAGAGAACTGTTGTACTGTCACCGAGTTATATGATCGTCAAGAAATACAGGTGACTACAAGGTATTTAAGAAGTACTCAAAGTAAACTCTAAGGGACAACGGAGAAGTACTCAATTGTGGCCAATTATGCCAAGGGAAAAACTCACCAGTCTAATTCTTTCATATGATATTATCAACATTATGTGGCATCTTCCCTCCTGCATAACATTCATGGCCCCCTTTCTCTTCGTCTGAACCTCAATATATTACTATCCTTATAATTAGTTTTTACAGCTATGACGTAAGTGATGACATTCTAAAGCAACTTATTTTTTAACTTTTTTTTATTTAGAAAATGATTTCCCCCATAGTCTATCCAAAAATTTAAGAGCCCAAATTTGCTTTGCGCGGTTTAACTTTCTTCAAGGAGATGCTTCTTGTTATCATTGAATTCCACCTAAAGTTGTTGGAATCTTTCATTGCACTGTTAAAAAGTGAATCTCTATGCCTTCTAATGGTGTTAACTAGACCTGCTCATATACAATATGATTAAAATTCATAATTGCAAATGTACAGGGTCGAATAGTTTGTTGATCCTCTTTATCCCACGAGCCTCTTATCTATTCTCGTAGACCGATCAATGATGGTGATGAACACACTTGTATAGGAGACAACATCAAATTAGTACCTCCTTCATAACTTAAAAGGGTAGCTAAAGCAACGAATTTTACAAACAGAACATGGAAGGTAAAGAACGCAGTCACCACCACTTAGATGCCACTACCACAAACCTACAACACAGAGAAACTAAAATCATCTAAATCCTATCATTTTCACAGTCCACTACCTCCCTCACATATACACAAAGGAAGGGAAAAAGTGATAAATGAGTACAAGCACATAGCAAAAGCAGGATTATCTTAGTGGAGCTTGTTGGCAAGATTACATTGCTTTCTAATCTCACCCTTTGTCCTAGTAACTGAATTATTTTCAGGGAGAATAGTGATGACTCTTGGGAATTTCTTGAAGAAATAATTTTGGTTGTTTGGCATTTTTTTTTACATAAGGCTTAGTCCTCTTATCTGTTGCTAGTTGGTGGTCAACTAACAGTGACCCTTTGTTGTCCAATATGTTCCTGTAATAGTTGTTGTCTAGGATCATATAGGTGTGCTTGTGTCATTTCTCACATATTTCACAGCCTTTGGGTCTGGAATTAGGTCTGGGCATTTCTTGAGCATATGGGATACATGGTTTGGGATCAACTGGGGGTCTACTTCTAGATATAAACGGTGTACCAACTTCACACAGGGTGTTCTTCCCACACTTTTGTTCTCGGCTTTTCTGTGCTCGTAAAACCACGGCTAAAAACACTGGATGCTAAATATTCTATACGTACCAAGATGGAGCTTAGGATTTTACCTCATTCACAATCAAATATAGTTGTGAGTTTACATTATTTAACATTACTACAGAGGCTTTTTCAAGTCAGGTTGTGGAAGCTACCAAATTGGATAATTTTGGTTTTAATGGTAGCGGGGATTACTAGAGAAGCGCAAATGAGAGCAAATCAATGTATAGACAGGCCTGCATAGTCCGCGCTGCTATCGTTGCAACAACTGTGGAAGTTGTCCAATAATGTGTTGAATTATATCCCAAGGCATAAGGTGTATAGTAAAGGGATGTATGGAAAGGACAGAAAGGGCATGGAAGGTGAAATTGATGCAATACGGGTGACTACAAGGTGTTTAAGCAGCACTCAGAATAAACTTTAAGACACAACAGAGAAGTAACTCAATTATGGCTAATTATCCTAAGGAAAGCTCAAGTTAGAGCGAGCTAATCTACGGGAAGAATGAACTTTCTTCTGTTTGGTTCAGAGCTTATATTGCGGCCGCTTTAAGCTGCTACGACTGGTGAATGAGACCTGGAGACAGGGATTTTACCTCAGCCACAACATTAGTTGTTTCGAGTAGTTCAACTAACTCGGGGAAAAGATGTAGTTATAAGCTATAATCGTTGGTTGATTTCTCGTATGCTCGCTCAACCAATAGATGTTGTCCCAAAACTTCATTATTACTCTTAGTTGTAACTTTTTTCACCAAAAGAAGTGGCTTCTAAGGTAATAAACATCAATTGAATGGCTATCTCCAAAATAAATTGGCATCTTCTCTACTCTCATATACCTATGGGAATCCCAAACAATTGCTATCTATGTCATGCTGCTATAACCAATATATTGGTACTCTTTTTGTCATATACAGCAGAGCTGTGCTATTATGGATGGGTCTGAGGTAAGAAGTACTCAAAGTGAACTCTAAGGGACAACAGAGAAGTACTGAATTATGGCCAATTAAGCCTATCCATACGACAAAGAAGGAGGACCTAATAAATACTTACTGCAAATCAATTTCCAAGGTTATTTGTTTTCATTTTTATTTTACAGACAACCAAAAACAACCCACTTCATTAGCGGAGATTGCAAAACTCAAGACGGGAAATAGTCGAACACCTGGTGGGTGAATACCAATCGGCAAACTAAGATTGAAGAAGGGGAGAAGAAGGGAAAACACCTGAAAGCTTGAATTACAGCAGTAAAACGCAACCAAGGCTGTTGGCAAATCAAGAAGTTAAAGGAACTCATGAACCCTCAAATTCAAAGCAATTGCAAACAGGAAAGAAAAGAAGCAATACCTTGGAAAACTGAAGCTATGGCGGCAAGAAGCGAAATGTGAAAAAGCAAACAATTTATACAACAGAAGCAGAGGAAAAGATATTTGAAGCGGAAAAAGTGAAGACAACAAACAATAAAATGGAGCTGCAGCTAAGGCAGCAAACGGCCAAATCACCCTAAGAAAAATAACGATATTACAAGTAAGCACAAATGTCACACAAACTCAATCTTCTACTATAGTAAAATTATGAACCATATTCTTCATCCCTATTCTTTTAATTCTACTCATAACTGCCTATATAAATCAGCAACTTTGCAAATTTATTTCATTTTACGTGAGACTTTTTATAAGTCTATTTAAAAAAAAAAAAAAAACCTTATGATGATTAAAGAAAATTTAACTTTAATTTTTTTTTATCCTCAATGAAATGATCTAGTATTATAAATAAACAGCTAAAGCTGTGCTATTATGGATGGGTCTTAGGTAAAAAGTACTCAAAGTGAACTCTAAGGGACAACAGAGAAGTACTGAATTATGGCCAAAGAAGGGGAGAAGAAGGGAAAACACCTGACAGCTTGAATTACAGTAGTAAAACGCAACCAAGGATGTTGGCAAATCAAGAAGTTAAAAGGAACTCATGAACCCTCAAATTCAAAGCAATTGCAAACAGGAAAGAGAAGAAGCAATACCTGGGAAACTGAAGCTATGGCGGCGAGAAGCGAAATGTGGAAAAGCAAACAATTTATACGGCAGAAGCAGAGGAATAGATGTTTGAAGTGGAAGAAGTGAAGACAGCAAGCAATAAAATGGAGCTGCAACTATGCCAGCAAATGCCCAAATCACCTTAAGAGAAATAACGATATTACGGGTAAGCACAAATGTCACACAAACTCACTCTTCTAATATAGTAGAATTATGAATCATATTCTTCATTCCTTTTCTTTTAATTTTACTCATAACTGCCTATATAAATAAGCAACTTTGCAAATTTATTTCATTTTACGTGAGACGTTTTATAAGTCTATTTAAAAAAAAACTTATGATGATTAATGAAAATTTAACTTTAATTTTTTTTTTATCCTCAATGACATGATTTAGTATTATAAATAAATATCTAAAAATTATTTTAAATTATAAATTTTAAAAAATTTTATTTTTTACTTTAATATGATGTCACATCCAAGTATATTATATCTTTAACTAAAGGGCTTAACACTTACCAATTTATTGAATACATAAAGATTAATTGAGTGGTTATCTCCAAAATAATTTGGCATCTTCTCTAGTCCCATATACCTATGGGAATCCCAGATAATTGCTATCTATATCATGCTGCTATAACCAATGTATTGGTGCTCTTTTTGTCGTATACAACAGAGTTGTGCTATTATAGATGGGTCTTAGGTAAGAAGTACTCAAAGTGAACTCTAAGGAACAACAGAGAAGTACTAAATTGTGGCCAATTATGCCTATCCATACGACGAAGAAGGAGGACCTAATAAATACTTACTGCAAATCAATTTCCAAGGTTATTTGATTTCTTTTTTATTTTACAACAAACCAAAAACAACCCACTTAATTAGCAGAGATTGCAAAACTCAAGACAGGAAATAGTCAAACACCTGGTGGGTGAATACCAATCGGCAAACTAAGAATGAAGAAGGGGAGAAGAAAGGAAAACACCTAAAAGCTTGAATTACAACAGCAAAATACAACCAAGGCTGTTGACAAATTAAGAAGTTAAAGGAACTCATGAACCCTCAAATTCAAAGCAATTGCAAACACGAAGGAGAAGAAGCAATACATGGGAAACTAAAGCTATGACGGCGAGAAGTGAAATATGGAAAAGCAAACAACTTATACAGCGGAAGCAGAGGAACAGATGTTTGAAGCGAAAGAAGTGAAAACAGCAAGCAATAAAATGGAGCTGCAGCTATGGCAGCAAATGCCCAAATCAACCTAAGAGAAATAACGATATTACAGATAAGCACACATGTCACACAAACTCACTATTCTACTATAGTAGAATTATGAACCATATTCTTCATTCCTTTTCTTTTAATTCTGCTCATAACAGCCTATATAAATCAGCAACTTTAAAAATTTATTTCATTTTACATGAGACTTTTTATAAGTCTATTTTTTTTAAAGAAAAAAATACCTTATGATGATTAAAGAAAATTTAACTTTAATTTTTTTTATCCTCAATAACACAATTTAATATCATAAATAAATATCAAAAAATAATTTTAAATTATAAATTATAAAAAAAATTTATTTTTTACTTTAATATGATGTCACATCCAAATATATTATATCTTTAAATAAAGGGCTTAGCACTTACCAATTCATTGAATAAATAAAGATTAATTGAGTGGCTATCTCAAAAATAAATTGGCATCTTCTCTAGCCCCATATACCTATGGGAATCCCAGACAATTGCTATCTATGTCATGCTGCTATAACCAATATATTGATGCTCTTTTTGTCGTATACAACAAAACTGTGCTATTATGGATGGGTCTTAGGTAAGAAGTACTCAAAGTGAACTCTAAGGGACAACAAAGAAGTACTAAATTGTGGCCAATTATGCCTATCCACACGACGAAGAAGGAGGACCTAATAAATACTTACTACAAATCAATTTCCAAGGTTATTTGTTTTCTTTTTTATTTTACAGCAAACCAAAAACAACCCACCTCATTAGCGGAGATTGCAAAACTCAAGACGAAAAATAGTCAAACACCTGGTGGGTGAATACCAATCGGCAAACTAAGATTGAAGAAGGGGAGAAGAAGGAAAAACACCTGAAAGCTTGAATTACAACAGCAAAACTCAACAAGGCTGTTGGTAAATTAAGAAGTTAAAGGAACTCATGAACACTCAAATTCAAAGAAATTGCAAACAGGAAGGAGAAGAAGCAATACCTGGAAAACTGAAGCTATGGCGGCGAGAAGCGAAATGTGGAAAAGCAAATAATTTATACAGCGGAAGCAGAGGAACAGATGTTTGAAGCGGAAGAAGTGAAGACAGCAAGCAATAAAATGGAGCTGCAGCTATGGCAGCAAATGCCCAAATCACCCTAAGAGAAATAACGATATTAAAGGTAAGCACACATGTCACACAAACTCACTCTTCTACTATAGTAGAATTATGAACCATATTCTTCATTCCTTTTCTTTTAATTCTGCTCATAACTGCCTATATAAATCAGCAACTTTACAAATTTAGTTCATTTTACATGAGACTTTTTATAAGTCTATTTTTTTAAAAAAACAAATTACCTTATGATGATTAAAGAAAATTTAACTTTAATTTTTTTTATCCTCAATAACATTATTTAGTATCACAAATAAATATCTAAAAATTATTTTAAATTATAAAATTTAAAAAATTTTATTTTTTACTTTAATATGATGTCACGTCCAAATATGTTATGTCTTTAACTAAAGGGCTTAGCACTTACCAATTCATTGAAATCATAAAGATTAATTGAGTGGCTATCTCCAAAATAAATTGGCATCTTCTCTATTCCCATATACCTATGGGAATTCCGGACAATTGCTATCTATGTCATGCTGCTATAACCAATGTATTGATGCTCCTTTTGTCGTATACAGCAGAGCTGTGCTATTACGGATGGGTCTTAGGTAAGAAGTACTCAAAGTGAACTCTAAGGGATAACAAAGAAGTACTGAATTGTGGCCAATTATGCCTAGCCATACGACGAAGAAGGAGGACCTAATAAGTACTTACTGCAAATCAATTTCCAAAGTTATTTGTTCTCTATTTTATTTTACAGCAAACCTAAAACAACCCACTTCATTAGCAGGGATTGCAAAACTCAAGATGGGGAATAGTCGAACACCTGGTGGATGAATACCAATCGGCAAACTAAGATTGAAGAAGGGGAGAAGAAGGG
>DF357729.1:6139-28366 GCA_000787875.1 Solanum virginianum
TGGCTGCTCTTAGATATGAAGAAAGGAGAGTATAATATTTCCCTTAGAAGCTGAAAATTTGTTTTCAAACGTGAATGAAATTTGTTTGTTGTTTGTACTCTTTTTACATGACGTTTTGGCCAATTTTGTCTTGGATTTCTAGCCACACATAAGTAGATATAACATAGCTGATGATGGAGCAGCTTGTGTTTTAAAATTTGGGCCAAATGGATCTCTAAAAGTAATGGACTTGGGCTGCCCAATTTGCAGATTTTACTCTTCTTTTGTTTTGGCCCAATTAGTTAAGTCTTGTAGCAAATAGTTGGGCCTTTGCTATTCTCCATATTGGGCTGAAATTATAGCCCATTTAAAGTGCTAAAAGATAGTCCAAAGATACACCATTAACAAAGATTCGATTCACAATTGGACTAGAGCAAATTCGACGTCGGGTCTCGTCTCCGTTTAACTCGCAAGTTCAAGCTGAGCAAGTAGCTGACTCAACTGCTAGCTTCCTAAGTCCTACAAGCACCTCAGGGGAAGATCAGCCTGTTATAAGTTCAAGCTGAGCAAGTAGCTGACTCAACTGCTAGCTTCCTAAGTCCTACAAGCACCTCAATTATTTTACTTTATTTAGGTTATTAGTCCCCTTAACTCAACGCAAAATATGTATACGCATAACTTTCTCAAACTTTAGATACACACGACGCCCTTTAACACAAGATGCAAACACTTTTAAAATTGGCACTAATTTGAAAGTCCATGTCATATTTAATATGTGTAGTACAAATACTTATAGTGTATGTGGGGTGTTACATGTGGATGACTTGAGGAAGAGGGTTCTTGATGAGACTAATAATAGCTATCATTCTAGCATTGGTATGACTCCTTTTGAGGCCCTCTACGGTAGGTGTTGTTGATCACTAGTTGGGTGGTTTGATATGAGAGAAATGGGTTTGTTGGGTCCGGATCTAGTAATGGAGGCTATGAAGAAGGTGAAGTTAGTTAGGGAAAGGTTGAAAAAAACCCAAAGTCATCAAAAGTCCTATACCAATATGAGGAGAAGGGATCTTAAATTTAAAGTTGGTGATTGCATTGGAGGTTTCACCTATGAAGAGTGTGATCCGGTTTGGCAAGAGAGGGAATTAAGTTTATAGTTTGTAGGTTCTTATAAAGTGTTGAGGAGGATTGGTAAGATTGCATATGAATTAGAGTTGCCTATGAATAGGGATATAGTTCGTCCGGTTCTCCATGCATCTAGGTTGAGAAGATATGTTGGTGACTCAAATACTATAGAACTCTTTGAGATTGTGGGTGTTATGGAGGATAAATTGGATTAGGAGAAGATCTCGATGGAGATATTGGATGGATGGATAGAAAGAGTCGATTAATAAGGAGGTAGTGTTTGTCAAGGCCCTTTGGAAGAATAATCAAGTTGATAGTCTCTCGGGGAGTCAGAGCGGCCATGGAAAAGCAATATCCGTACCTCCTTCGTTCTATTCAAGCTTAAGATAACACCTTAAGTCCTTTTCTTTATGGTTCCAAATCTTACATTTCAACCCTGTGTCATTTGTATGGCTTTATGGTTCAAAATCTTATATTTCAACCCTGTGTCATTTGCATGCATTCATGTTTGTATTGCCAAAGTTCATGGTAATTTAACACTTATATTGAGATTTTTGAAAATGATGTTTAAGTGTACTCTTGCATTCTTGTTGGGGCTGATTTCTTCATAATTACTCTTCTTATGTACATTTCTTTGACATTCGAGGACGAAAATTCCCAAGGGGAAGATATTGAAACGACTCCAAAAAGTGCCCGAAAATATGCCTCGAAAGTGCCAGGAATCGCAATTTCAATACATCTCAAAATCCATGCGTTATTTCAAAAATCCAACTTCATATTCTTGTTCAGAGGGTAAAATTAAGTGGGTGATGGCTCGAACCCTGATTTTAGAGCAACTATAGGAAAATGTGAAAATCATAAAAATGCAATTTCCAGTGAGCTAGCGCGCCTGAAAATCACAAAAATGCGATTTCCAATGAGCTAGCACGATGTGCCAAGAGCATAACAGTGTGTTATTTTTGTGCCAGTTTTTCACTTCGGTCCAAGGCTTTTGGGTCTTGAACGTAAACCTTCCCATACATGAAAATACCTACACTTAGCCATATTTCACCTTCATATTATACATGACATTCCCTTATACTCTCTAAAACCCGTAGACTAATATTTCACCTAATTTAGGTATCCCAAACTCACTTCTGAATCTCAATAAACTCATTCAAACTTCAAGATCTCATTCAAATCAAAGTCAAGCTTATTTATATAATTTAAGACCATAATGGATCCCCTACATCAAGCCAAGTTCAAAGGAATTTCATTTGGATAAATTTCACATAAGTACCATAGGTGGATCAACTATAATGGGGCATATCTCTTAGCACACAAAGAACTGGGTGGCCCATCACCTTTGAAATTAAAGCTCTTTGAATTATCTTTCCGACGCATTTGGCTTTACCTTATTTATAGTTCTGATGAAGAAGTTATGCCAATTTTCATAGAACTCGTATGTGAAGGCGTATATAAGGGTTTTTGCCAAATTCTATTTCATTAATGGCATTTCATAAATCTAGACATTTCTATTAGTCTTTTGGGGATTCCTATGCTAGCTTAACATTTCTGAAAGACCTAAACCCTATTCCTAAAGATTAAATTCAATCCTCTCAATTGGAATACACTCTCAAATTCTTCCAAGAGCCTCCATCAAAACTCCAATACAAATTCAAGGAAACTCAAGAACTAGTTGTGGATTTCAAGATCCCATTCAAAGCCTCAAGTCTTTCTGAACTCAATTTCAAGAAATTCAAGGTCAAAGGTATCTGGGTTTCATTCATGGGTACCTTGCACTCATGAAGCCCAACTTCTATTTCTGTAAAAGTAACATGTTTCCAAGTTGTGTTGCTTATGATTATTATTCATTAGAGATTATGATCATATACCATATTGGGATTTCATTAAAGTTTGATTGAGAATACATGATTACTCATTTTTAAGTCTATACCATGAGATGATTTACCTATTGTGATTATGCATGTTTTAAGCTATAGAACTATGATCTCTCTTGATATTTAATGGGGGTTTTCAATGTATTTCACATGAATTTTTACCAAGTATTGGTGGGCTAGTTTACATTAGGGTTTCTCATATGATTATATTCATGAATTGCATGGTTTTACACTAGCATTGCACACACACCAAGTGTTTGATAAAATGACCGATTTTGGATTCTTGAACTATTGATAATCCATTGCATGAACTATGACTTGAGTGACTCTATGATGAAGAAAGATATACCTCAATTGTTGCACCAAGGAGGTTTTAGGACTTGGTAATGTAATGATGGTCACCTTTTTCTCATGTAATATGTTCTATATAAGTATGTTTTACTTCAAGTATCTTTCATGCATGCCATATTTTATATGATCATCTATTGCCTAATTATGCATTTTTACTATATTGCTTATCTAATGTTGTATTGCTTCTTACATACTTAGTATATTCAAATATACTAACGTATACTCTATGCCTAGATGATGTTAACATGTAGGAATTAGAGCCTGACTTGATCATCCTCCTCCTCCAAGTGGCTAGTGCAATATCTCTCACAGAAAGTTATTGAGTCCTTAATTCGAGGACATATTTTTCTTGATTTATGTTATGTATTGACTCTCTTATCTTTATTGTATGCTTTAATTATGAGGGTGAACCCATTGCTTGTCTTAGACCTCGCTAAGTTCTTTGTTTAGAGGTGTTATAGACAAGTTATGTAATGGTGCTAAAAGCTTGACTCCCTTGACTCTTTGATATTTTGTGATATGAAGGATGTCCCTTAGCCCCGTATTCTATTTTTACTATCTCTTATTATTATTTTATTACTTTCACAACCAAGGATATGTAATGATATGTTAAGAGACTTGATTGGTGTCCCTTCGGGTTCTCCATTTGCCATGTCACATCTAGGCCATAGGCTTGAGTCGTGACATTTCATTCATTGGGTCCTTTCGTCCATGGAGCCTAATCTTCCTTTTTATGAAAATTGTATGTTTTCAAGTTGTATTACTTATGGGTATCTCTTATTATGAAATATAAGCATGATTTATGTTGGGGGTTTTATCAAGCATTGTTGATTACTCATGAATGTGTATTTTAAGCTTACACTATGAGTTGATCTTTGTCTATTGAGACTACACATGTTTTGATGTATGAAACTATAATCTATTATGAGTTTTGATGATGGATTTCAAGGTATCCCACATGGGGGTTTTACTATATGTTGGTGGGTTGATTTGCATGAAATTTTCACATCTTATTTCACTCTCGAATTGCATAATTTTGAACTAGTATTATGAACCCACCAAGTGTTTAATAAAATGTCAAGTCTAGAATTCTCAAGTTATTGATGATCTATTACATGATATGCAAGTCAAGTGACTATATGATAATTAAGGGCTTTCAAGTATGTATTGAATTCTTGAAAATTATCTATGATGTCATTTCATGATTTACAAGTCAAGTGACTATATGATAATTAAGGGCTTTCAAGTATGTATTGAATTCTTGAAAATTATCTATGATGTTACAAGTATGAAGTTAAGCCCTATTCCAAGATTTTTACCTCTTGTGAGCCATTCATGTTAAAGAAAGGGTTCATGTATAATTATGATCTAATAGCTTGAAAAAGCATGTTTATGAGCTACTGAAGTCACGTTCTTACAAGCTATTCATGTTATGACTAAAGTATAATAATTTTAAGTATTCCATGAGATTAGACTTAGCACCAATGGGTTGGATTGTGGCATAGACAATCTTCAAGGGTCCAAACTACTTTTCTATAACTATGTGCCAATATAGGATTATATGTTACCTTTGCTATACTAGTGGATCTATTTAGTGCACTTTATCAAGAAATCCACTCAAAAATAGGACAGGTTCCCATAACGAGGGTTACTTTTTAAAAATTGGATGGGTTCCCATAAGGTGAAGTATGGTTTGCCTTTGAAAGTAGACCACCTCTCTATTGATGAGGGGTAATCATCAGGATTCCAAGCTGCAGAATGGTTGGTCTTACTTTTTTTGGTTAGTGCTTCTTCCCACACATGTATTATGTTAAGTGCAAGTTGAATAACTTACATGCATGTTTTACTTCAAGCATTGACCATGCATAGAATATTGAGAGTACACTTATCTATTTTTTTTATTATTATGCATTTTGACTATATTGGCTTATGTCTTGTTGTATTACATACTACGTTCTTAGTACATTCAAACGTACTAATGCATACTCTAAGCCTACATGATATTACTATGTACAGAGTGGAGCACCATTTGATCATCCTCCACGTGGCTAGTACGATCCTTTGAAGTAAGCTTTGGTGAGTCCTCAAGTCCGAAGACACTATCTTTATTACCCTTGTTATTTTGTGACTTCTTTATGTCAAACATTTGTTACTATAAGGGAGAGCCTAGAAAGTTTCTTGGCCCTCGCTCTATTCCATGTTAGAGGTGTTGTTCGATATTAAGATGTACTTATGCTTGAGCTTGACTCTTTTATGCTTAATGATTATCAAAGACATCCCTTAGTCCCATTTCCCTTTTTATTATACCTCTTTTTGTTGTTTACTTTGCTTCTGTGACCAAGGATGTGTGATTGATATGCTACGAGGCTTGTTTGCGTCCATTCGGGTTCCCATTCACTGTGTCATTTCTAGGCCCTAGGCTTGGGTTGTGACAGGGAAGTAACAAAAGTTCTAAGTCCGTATTTCCCCATACCGTGAGTCCAAAGTCCCGTTTTCCCTTAGAATTAATTGTTGCTTGCTTATCGTTATTTTATGCTTTTTCAGGACTATGGAGGTTCTGAATTTGAATTCTGACAGTTCCATTGAGTCCGAATCATTATTTCTAGTAGGGTTCTGTGTTCTATTTGTGTTCAAAGGGTTTCGAAAAAATTCCCGAGGGTTTGGTTCTAGTTTGCAATTGTTGTATGTTACTGTATGTTTCAGTTTTTATGCATCTCCCCATAAACCTCCGTGATTGCACCTCCGTCTCTATGTTCATTGAGGTCAGTGTGACTAGACCTTCACATTCGTGGAAGGTGGGCCCATGTTCACAAAGTTGTGGCTGTTGGGCCTCCACATATTCAGATAAGGCACTGTGTTAATGGAGGTTTGCATGGTCCTGAACAGTGGACATCATTAAAAGATGATCTGATTTTATTTTTCTCCATTTTCAACTCTTCAAGCTTTGTTTTCAAGAGAGATTTTGATATTTATAAGGCAAAGTGATTAGGTAACTATTTTCTAGCCTATTTCATAGATTTACATTGATTAATTTATGATTTTAAATTCTAATTTTGGGATTTTAATGGTGTAAATTGGGGATTTCTTAGACTTCGATTTTCAAACTTTATGTCACAACCCAAGCCTAGGGCCTAGACAAGTCACGGCAAATGGGGAACCTAA
The DNA here is from genome assembly GCA_000787875.1 of Solanum virginianum. Classification (NCBI taxonomy): domain Eukaryota; kingdom Viridiplantae; phylum Streptophyta; class Magnoliopsida; order Solanales; family Solanaceae; genus Solanum; species Solanum virginianum. Next base: position 12,634 of record DF357729.1, read on the forward strand.
AAGAACCCGAAACAAGCCTCTTAGCTTGTCAATACATATCATTAGTCACGGAAGCATATAAAAACATTAAAGAGCAAGAATAGGGGCAAAGGGGCTAAGGAAAAAGCGTGCACAATATCATAGTCAAGAGAAAAGAGTCAAACTAATACCATAGATACATAACATGTCCAACAACCACCTCCACTGCATAGATAAGAGCGGAGGCCAAGACAAAGCAACCGGGCTCACCCTCATAGTCAAATAGGACATAAAGAAGAGTGTCTCAGTACATAACAAGAGAGCATAGACTAAGGTCCCCGAAGTGGAGGACTCACCAACTAGCTTAAGTAGCACCAAACTAGACACTAAAGGAGGATGATCAACTTGGGCTTTGGTTTCTACATAGTGATATCATATAGGTAAGAGTATGGGTTAGTACGTTTAAATGTACTTAGTATGTAGCTACTCGAGGCCAAGACAAAGCAACCGGGCTCACCCTCATAGTCAAATAGGACATAAAGAAGAGTGTCTCAGTACATAACAAGAGAGCATAGACTAAGGTCCCCGAAGTGGAGGACTCACCAACTAGCTTAAGTAGCACCAAACTAGACACTAAAAGAGGATGATCAACTTGGGCTTTGGTTTCTACATAATGATATCATATAGGCAAGAGTATGGGTTAGTACGTTTGAATGTACATAGTATGTAGGATGCAATGCTACTAGAAACGAATTTGGCAATGTCCCTCTTCATGCCTCCCCACTAATACACATCTCTCAAATCTCTATACATTTTGGTGGAACTGGTTGGATAGAATAAAAAGAATTATGGGCCTCATCAAGGATTTTATCCCTCAAACCTTCAACTCCTCAAGAAACCACATCCGAACATTTTATCAAACACTTAGAGGGTATGTAATGCTAGTATAAAATCATGAAACACAGAGAAGAAATTATGCAAAGAAAATCCATTATAAAACTATCTATCAACACCTTGCAACACCCTCAACCAATATAAATCAAAATCCCTCATCAAATCTTATATTATATCCAAGATTTATAGCTCAAAACATAACAAAACAATCACAACTTTAAATAGCTTTAACATAGCGTGTAGTGAATTTCATAATAAGCAAGACCTATTTGTAAATCAACTTTAAATCATGCTTCAAGCCTCAGCTTACCTTCATATTATCAAAATAAACACTGCCTGATACCCAAAATATATGAATTCATCAATAATCACAATCTCAAAGAAATTTTTGAGGATACCTAATTTTTCATCAAAATTTTAAAAAGCATCTAAAGACTATGTATATACCAATAGATAACACTACTATGAATTTACACATTATCTACACTACCTAAACATACCAGTTCAACAAAAAATTAAACATCCACAAAGAAAAAAAATGACAAGAAAACCTTGGGATCAAAATTAGGGAAAGTTATGGATTTGAGGCTACTCAGACTTCACTTTAATCCATAACTTCCCACACCCCATCAAAATAAGATACTTTGTCCTCAAAGTAAAGACAAGAATTCAAAACAAACACGATAACATAGAAATATATATATATATACACACACATACATACATAAATACTTCAAAAACCAAAAACTAACAACCATAATATAAGTAAAAACAACATCCAACATAAAAATATATAAACGCATCCAAGAACCAACATAATAAAATGATTTTCTAACAATAGAATAAAGTACCCAAAATGATAAAATAAGAACTGGGGTCAAAAGAAGTCAAACATCATGGTGCATCAAGCACTGGTCTCTAGCTAGTCTGTGGGGTCCTAGGGCACTATCTCCTCCACAACAGTACCTGAGCTACCCTCTCCATGTAGGGGTGTGTTGCTCCCAATCTCTCTAAATATCCGCCAACAGGATTGACTCCTGCACTACCTCCTCTGGTATCGGTTCCTCTACTAGGTTTGCTAGGTCATCAGGTCGAGGCCTCTTCTGGCTTATTTTTGGATTATCTATCTTGAGGGGCCTTTTCCCATAAGCATTCAGACGGTGAACTAGCCAGTCAAATACCTCATCACCAGCCGGTACTACCTCTGGGACTGCAACTGGGGCTACTAACATCTGCAATAAGTTGGCCTTATAATTGGCCAACTCCTGTGTTACTGCGCTCATGTTAGCAGGCCTAGCACCCTTAAGTCTCCGCTAGGCTCTCACCTCAAAAACATCTACTCGAGCATCTACCGCTCTGACTCTCTCCTCTATCAATGCATGGGTGAGTGCCTTCATCCTCTCCTCTGAGTCCAGTATGGTCTGGTAAACCCAAGGTCTGACCTGTGCAGATAGAGCCTAAAGTCTGGACTCTGCCGTAACCAGTCTGCATAATAATACCTGAAAACCAACAATAGAAGTAAGAAAATGAACTTGTAATATAGCTGTTGCTAGTGCTGGAGTACTAGAGGATGGCATAGTCTCAATCTCCATAGCTGGTATATGCTCTGTAGTAGCTGGAGTAGTGCCGGTAGCAGCTAGAGGTGCACTCTGAGTCTGAGGCTCTATTAGGAATAGATTTGGGATGGGAGAGGAAACTACAATCTTAGGGCCATCGGGTTCTCATCAGCCTTTATGAGGCTGGGATACATGGTGTGTAGGGCCTCTATATATGGATCCAAGTGCAGAGAAATATGTACCCCTGCCTCATTACACAATCGATGTATTAAGATGGGAAAAGGTAATGAAGTCTGACTATAAATTACTAATTTCTGGATCTGTTCAACTATGACTCATGCCCAATCAATATCGTAACCATCCAAAATGCTAGCTAGTAATACAACTCTCTCTAAGGTGATCAAATTTTCAGTAAAGGTAGGTTAGATGTGCCAACGAATAATAGACTATTAAACCTTAGCATTAAATGAGAGGTGGGATTTTACGATCTAAGTAGTATGGTTTGTGACCCACTTAGGTTCCACACCGTTCTCGCATATCTAGCTAGATATCCACCTGAGCAACTCCATCTTTATATCAACATTCTTCATGCTTACAACTTTTCTCCTCTTAGCAATTTTAGCATCATACTCTGCAAGGGAACGAGGTACTGTGTAGTTTAGACTGAACTGAACCCTCCCGATAGTCTCCTCTAAAATATCAACAACTTCACCTTGCACTAGAACTTCTCGCAACCTTGGCTGCTCTATGGGCTTCTTCCCTTGAGGAAGATCTTAGGGAATACTAGTATAATAGGTAGCATAAAATTCTCAAACTAGATATGAGGCACACTTGCCCAGCTTTTGTGACAGCCATACAAGTTCGTGATGGTTTATCTCTATCTCCTGGTCAGGTACTCTACTCAATCCGAAATTATTGAGTCTCGATTCCTCATGAAATTATTGAACCAGCCTTATAGGACTCTTTGGTTCTAACCCTTTGTCATACATCTCCTATATGCCTAGAACACACCATCTAGTATTTCTCAGATCCATGGAAGTGACAGTGGTAGTAGGATCTGCCAGAGAAGGGGAACTAGTCTACTCAGGTTGGATATGAGATTCTCAATGGACTCCGATTCTGAAAGTAACTGGCTATCATCCAACCCATCTTCATTGCCCTCCTCTTCAGCCTGAGAAGGACTAGTAACTTCTATTAGTATTTGTGCAGCACGGGCTCGAGTACGAGACACATTAGGCTCATGCTCTATCTGGACACTGTGAACTTCCATAGAGCCCTCACATGTTTCATCATCCGAGGGGTTACCCCTCAATTATTTTCTCTAAGGTTTAGTAGCCTCTTTTCCAAACTTTGGAGCCATATAACCTAAAACGTCAACCCACAAATATAACATGACCACCATAGTGTTTGAAATAGATAGAAACTATAAGGATAAATTAATAATAAAAATCTAAACTTTAAGAGAAAACTTAAACACAGTGCATTGATTCAGCTATAGGTTTGCAAGTAAGAGGCATAGGTACGACTCATAGGTAGACTTATGAATTGTCCAAGAGCCTCATTATTCTAAGGTACCTGGGAGATGACATTTTGATCACAGAAATGAGCCTTAGATACGACTCGTAGAATGACCTATAAGTAGAAGTCTGGGCTCATAGTCAAGAGCAGAATATAATTTTTTAAAAAAAGATAGGTTCTATGAGTCCCCTACTATGATTCGTAGTAAATACTATGAATCATAGATGGGTCTCCTAGGGTAAGTAGTGAGGAGCCTCAGTTGACTAGTACCTCTTGTAAGGGTTGCTACAACCTGTAAGGTGACTTATGATCATAATAGGTCCTAGTACTTAAGAACAGAACCTAGCTATGGTGCCTACAAACTACTCACAGGAACTAAGGATCATGCAAAACACAGTTAAACAACATCAAAGAAGTATGTCATTATAGACATGCACTTAAAACCACTATAAAATTTATCAACACAACCAATTAGTGCCCAAAAATTAAACAACAATCCCGAACTACTTTCACTAAATAACAAAGATTAACTAATATCCAAGGCATAATCATTCATATTCAGCATTAGCATCATTCCAACAAGGGCAATCATACCATTCAAAAACACGCTAGGGAATTCAACAGGCCCAACCCAAATCCTTATGCTCATATAATTATTTTCTCACCCGTGATCCCAAAATAATCGAGCAATTAACATTCATTTAACAATATTCAGGGATCATAACATAAATGCCAAACATAACCATGAAAACTTACTAATTGAGGAAATGAAGATCAATAAGAGGTAATGAGAGAGCAAAGAGTACACTGAAACCCTAGAAAAATAGTGTCCTCATTAGAATATTGATCAAAAAATAATGTAGGTGGCTAAAAGTTGATCAGAATAATGAATAGGGGAAAAGTTTTAGGTAGGCTGAGGAAATGAAAATGGGTTCAAATTTTATTTTGACCCCCTCTTAAATAAAAGCGGGTCACCCTTTAAAAAAATATAGATCAGGGGTATAAGACCACGACTATGAGTCGTAGGGTATCCTATGACTTGTAGATCCCAGTCTCATTCCAGACCCAACACTTGTGAAAATTGAAAATTCATACCTGGGCACTACGAACCCTACTTACGATTCGTAGAGGACCCTACGAATTATAAGGTTGGCTGGTAGTATATGTGCCAACATCAGATACTCACTGTATCTCTCTACGAAGCATTACTATGAGTTATTGAGCTTGTTATGACTCATAGGCCTGCTCAGAGAAGTTGTTTCACATGCTATTTTCATCAACTCTTTAGCTTTCGGTCATTCCCTACAGATCACACTAAAAGATATAGCAATGTCAAGAATAATGCAACTAAACCAATACCTTATCACATCAAAACGAACATAATATTACTACCTAGCAATTTAAATAAATGACCTAAATTTTAATAGTCCAAAAACATAAGTGATACTTGGGTTTCCTCCCAAGAAGTGCCTTGTTTAATGTTGTGGCTCAGCTATGCCATCATGTATATTAAGACTTTTTGATGGGTTCCATCACTGCTCCTTCTATCCCTCATTTGCTCTTCTTGTACTAGCTCTAGTTTCTCAGCAAGCTGCTCTATCCTATCTTTGAGCCCTTGCATTGATAAGGTTTGTTGTTCTACTTTGTAGTTACTTTTGAGAACATCAAAGTTTATCTCGCTAACAATGTAATCTTGCTCATTGACCTTGATCAGGACTTTGTTAGAACTCGTATTTCATGCATTAGAACAATTAGGAAAATTTGGAACCAAAAGTGGAGTAACTAGGGAAAGTTTGGGACTAAAAGTAGAATTATTAGAAGTTTGAAATCTTGAATTAATTAGGTGGTGCCCACATAAATTTGTGTTAAAGTTTAATAGGAACAAGTATGGTGTGGGCCAGGTGCACTTGGCCAAGACTTGTCCTATATATATGAGATGATTTCTTTAGTTCTCTTATCATTACCACTTAGAAAACTACAAGAGAAAACGAAGCAAAAGTTTGGAAAACCTTTAAGAAGGTTTTGGCCAAGACCACAAAAATTGAGAAATTATTTCTACCCTTTCCAAAAATTATTTGTTGATGTAAACCCCCTTTATTGAGGTCCCTAAGTAGCATAGAAGTGTTGTTGGCTTTCCAAAAATTATTTGTTGATGCAAACCCCCTTTATTGAGGTCCCTAAGTAGCATAGAAGTGTTGTTGGAGCGATTAGTCCTCTATTTTCTCACTTGTGGAAACCCTAGCTCATTTGTGGAGTTGAAGAGAAAAGGTAAGATTTGATCTTGTTTTATGTGTCGTAAAGGTTGTAAGCATGTTATAATATATTAAAATGAAACAAAATCATGAAATATGAAATGTTGGAAGTGAGTTGTGTGTGAAGATGTTTGGGGCCGTGTGAGTATGTATGGGTTGTGTAGAAATATGAAATGTTAGACTTATCAATGAGTTGTGTGTGAAGATGTTTGGGGCCGTGTGAGTATGTATGGGTTGTGTAGTGTTGTATTATATTAGAATTATCAATTAATGCCTAGTTAGTATATTATGATCATTGTAGGGTGAAGGATGATTGAGAATCATCCATATGTGTATGTTGGTGTGCTAGCCAAAATTATGAATATTGTTAAGATGATGACAAAGAGAGCTATTATTGTGATATTACCTTTCAAATTCATTATTGATGTTGCTAGGTTGTTGTTGTTGTTGTTGATTAATTTGGCCGAGTTGAATTCTCGAGGTGGCCTATGTTTTAGGGGAAATGCTACCAAAATTTTGATAGAATTAAGGGCAAAATTACAATGTAATGCCCAAAAAATCTTTTAGCTAATTGTGTAGCAACTTATGACTTGTTTGTAATGTACTTGGCTTTGTGATTGTGTTTGGGTGCCCAATTTGGGCACTAGTCACGGCCCATGGGGTTGGGTCGTGACAGAAGTGGTATCAAAGTAGTTCGTCCTCGGAATTTCCACAGACCATGTCAAGTAGTGTCTTATTTATCAGTGTGTTGTGCAGCACATCTATAAACAAGAGGCTACAGGACATTTTCAAGGATACTCTATTCTCGCAATCTGAGCATGTTTATGATTTGCATTTGTTCCTTGCTATTTTTGTGTTAAAACATCATAACATTGATCCTTATGTCTTTGGAATTTATAAGTTGCAAAGGGTATGTGAAAGCTAAATTGTTCTTAAAGAACTTATTCTTTAAACGATTCTAAAACTATAAACGTCTATAACTTTTACCAGAAAGCTCAGATTGCTTTGAAATTCATGTAGGAGTTAGTAGGATCTAGGATGTGTATGTTCTCCATAGGCTGGGCCAAATTAGGGGCGAAATTAGAATTTAATGCCCAAAAAGTCTTTAGCTAATTATATAGCATTTTATGACTTGTTTGTAGACCTTGGGCAGTCTAAAGCATAAGTTCGATTGGCTTGAATTTGGAATATATTGGAGAGCATTCGAGGTATGCAAAGCAACCTTCCTTTTTGGCATGCCTTAGTTACAATAGACCATGATATGAGCCTCGAGGAAATTCTATTCTTGCAAATTGAGCATGTTTATGATTTGCATTTGTTCCTTGCAATTCTTGTGTTAAAATGTCATAACATTGATCCTTATGTCTTTGGAATTTCTAAGTTGCAAAGGGTATGTGAAAGCTAAATTTTTTTTAAAGAACTTATTCTTTAAATGGTTCTAAAACTATAAACGTCTATAACTTTTACAGGAAAGCTCGGATTGCTTTGAAATTCTTGTAGGAGTTTGTAGGATCTAGGATGAGTATGTTCTCCATAGGGTGGGCAACTTTGGGTCTCCACCAATCCATGGGTCCCGCGACGTCCTTTATGTATCTTTAGTAACTTTTGAAAGAATATATAAGAAATATTTTTCCAATTTCAAATATGGCTACTTTACTTATCTTTTGGATTTATGACAATGATTTCATGCATATGATTACTGACTACTCTGCTCGTGCTTACTACTATGATATCATTCACTAGTTCCCAGGCCAGTTGGTTATCGTGCACACTATAATATACTCTGGTGTTATGCTGTGTTTATAGTTCACCGAGCCTCGCCTAAGGGCTAGGTTCCACTTTTGTTTGGTGTTATGTTGTGATTGGGCATTATGCTGTGTTCCGCGTCATGCCGTATTGTGATATGTGACGAGAATTCTGAGATTTGCAACTTTCTGATAATATGCTATGTTATGGCACTATTAACGGGCAGGCGACCATAGTTCCTGTGCCCCATGCATGATTTGTAATTGAAAGTAAACATTTTAATAATTTGGGTATACATTTGCCTTCCATACTTTCATTTCGATTATTACTCAAATTTATGTTATGTACATTTTGCTTTGTATGCTCAGTATGTATTTTGTACTAACCCCCTTCTTTGGGGGCTGCGTTTCATGCCCGTAGGTTCAGACGTACAGTTTGGTAATCCACCAGCTTAGGACCCCCTTCTGCTATTTGGAGTGCTCCCCCTATTTCAGAGCCCACTTTTGGTATACCCTCGTTCGTTGTTTTGTATATATTTATTAGAGGTAATCCACCAGCTTAGGACCCCCTTCTGCTATTTGGAGTGCTCCCCCTATTTTGAAGCCCACTTTTGGTATACCCTCGTTCGTTGTTTTGCATATATTTATTAGAGGGTACGGCGGGGCACTATCCTGTCCTATGATTCTGCCAGTCTGTTTAGAGGTTTGTGGACATATGTGTGTGGGTTGTGCCCAATCCCTTTGGTTAGACTTGCACGATGTGTATGTTGGGCAGCTTTACCCGCCATAGCAGCCTTATCGGCCCATATATATATATATATATATATATATGATGGTTTGTTGGCTCTGTGTGTCCTTGTTGGTATCTTGTGATGTGCAGGGTTATTTGGAATAGTCTGTAAAACAAAGGAAACTCTGCCCAATTTTTTTTTAAAATATAAGCCATCTGTTCTTCTTGTGATATGCAGGGTTATTTGGAATAGTCTGTAAAACAAAGGAAACTCTGCCCAATTTTTTTTTTAAAATATAAGCCATCTGTTTGTACTTGGCTTTGTGATTGTGTTTGGGTGCCCAATTTGGGCACTAGTCACGGCCCATGGGGTTGGGTCGTGACAGAAGTGGTATCAAAGTAGTTCGTCCTCGGAATTTCCACAGACCATGTCAAGTAGTGTCTTATTTATCAGTGTGTTGTGCAGCACATCTATAAACAAGAGGCTACAGGACATTTAGAATATCATTCTTTCTTTATTATCTTAGATTGTACAATAGAGCAGCATTATTAGGATGATTTCTTTCTGACCAAATGTTTTGTTTTCAGTGATTCCTCTAAGAAAGACCATAGCTGCCTAGAAGGGCAAGTTTGTAGCAGTAGGTGAGACCAGTCAAGCTCGGGGGACTACTAGGGCTTATGCCCAGAGGGAGCCAGATTATGTACCCCTAATAGCTTATTCAGCTACACCGCTAACTCCTGAGGTTCGAGTACTAGAGCCTCTAGCCCCTTAGCTAGGTGCAGAAATTGGGGACATGTAAGAGGCGGTCTTACTATTGACCCGACTGGTAGCAGGACAGGCCTATAGACAGGGTGTATCGGTGATCAGATAGGCCGCCGTGATAGTTCAAGGGCTCATGATTTTATAACATGCAACCCACCAGAGTTCTTTGGGTCCAGGCTCACAGTTGCTTGGTGATGGCAGCCTAGACTGGTATGGATATCGCCTGTATTCAGGCCCACGCCCAGGGCATGGAGGACCGATGAAAGGGGCGTCAGCCTGATAGGGTCGATAACAGGGGCCAGCCCAAAAAGGCCAGGTCATTTGGGTATTCAGGGAATTTTTGAGGTGGGCAGCCTCTGCAGCAGCAAAGTAGACATCCTCCCCAGTTATTACAGGGTACACCCCCGTAGTTTACCAGTAGTTAGATTGTGCATGTTATTCAGGGGCAGACCCGAGTTCCAAGGTTTCAGGCTTACAATAGGACAGAGGCTCTAGCAGTCAGGCAAGACCACCTAGACCTCCGTGTTCTTACTATGGGAGATGGTACCTCGAGAAGTGTTTTCATGCCACCAGTGCTTGCTTTACGTGTCATCGTCAAGGCCACTAAAAGGGAGACGGTCCAGTTAGATGTGGTACAGGTGGTTCAGCGCAGTCTACCGGGTCAGCTGGTGGTTCATGTTCATCCTTAGTAGCCATACACCTTGTGGGGCAAGGTATGCCAGCATTAGCAAGCCGAGGTAGGGGTCGGTGGAGTTCCTAAGTCTAGCGGTCCTTTAAACCGCACTTATGCATTAGCCAGCCAGCAGGACCAAAAGGCATCGCCAAATGTCATCACAAGTATATTACTGGTTTTTTCTTGAGATGTGTATGCACTGATTGATCCTGGTTCTACATTATCATATATTTATCCTTTGGTTGCTTATAAAATGGGGATAGAGTCTGAGCAGATAGAGCCTCTTGAGGTAGCTACACCAGTAGGGTATTCTATTATTGCCAGTCGAGTTTATAGGGACTGTTCAGTATTTATTTGTGGCCACTGCAGTATGGCCGATCTGGTAGAATTAGATATGACTGAGTTCGATGTGATTATGGGTATGGATTGGCTAGCTCTTTTTATGCTAATGTTGAATGTCGAAAGAAGATAGTCCATTTCCAATTTCCTGGGGAACCTGCTATTGAGTGGGCAGGTAATACCGCATTGCCAAAGGGTAAGTTTATATCATACCTCAGGTAAGAAAAATGATCAGGAAAGGGTATCTTTATTATCTAGTCCGTGTACATGATTTAGAGGCAGAAGCACTGATTCTTCAGTCAATCCCAGTCGTTAATGAATTCCCAGATATATTTCTAGATGAGCTTCTAGGCCTTTCTCCCGAGTAGGAGATAGAGGTTGCTATAGATCTGCTACCAGGCACTCAGCCTATTTCTATTTCTCTGTATAGAATGGCACCGTTAGAATTAAAGTATATTAAAGAACAATTGAGAGATCTATTGGAGAAGGGTTTTATTCGGCCTAGTACGTCACCCTGGGGAGCTCTAGTATTATTTGTAAGGAAAAAAAGAAGAAGATGGATCACTGCAGATGTACATTAATTATCGGTAGCTGAATAAGGTAATGATAAAGAATAAATACCTCCTTCCTAGGATTGACAATTGGTTTGACCAGTTGTAGGGAGCTAAATGTTTCTCGAAGATAGACCTACAGTCGGGTTACCACCAGGTGCGAGTATGGGAGAAGGATATTCCTAAGACACCATTCAAGACCCGAGGATTAGCTGGTTATTATCAGAGATTTGTGGAGAAATTTGCTTCCATTTCAGCGCAGTTGACAAGGTGCGCAGCTTCCTAGGATTAGCCGGTTATTATCAGATATTTGTAGAGAAATTTTCTTCCATTTCAGTGCCGTTGACAATGCTAACTCAGAAGGAAGTGAAGTTCCAGTGGTCTGATGCTTGTGAGCGTAGCTTCCAGTTAGTGAAAGAGAAGTTAACTACGACTCCAGTCCTAACTGTTCCCAAGGGTCTAGAATAGTATATGATCTATTCTGATGCCTTTGGTGTTGGTTTGGGGTGTGTGTTGATGCAGCACGGCAGGGTGATAACCTATGCTTCCCAACAGCTTAGGGAATATGAAAAGAATTATCCTACTTATGATTTGGAGCTAGCCATGTTTGTTCATGCCTTGAAGATGTGGAGATATTATTTATATGGGGTTCAGCTTGATATTTATACTGTTCATAAGAGCCTTCAGTACATCTTTAAATAGAAAGAGCTGAACTTGCGGCAGCGGAGGTGGTTAGAGTTTCTGAAAGATTATGATGTTGATATTCTCTAGCATCATGGGAAAGCTAACGTTATGGCAACTGCACTTAGCCGCAAGTCAATGGGTAGTTTAGCGTACAGGCCTTTAGAGAGAAGAGAGATAGTTCACGATATTCATCAGCTGGCTAGTCTTGGAGCTCATTTGGCCAATTCTGGAGATGTTAGGGTTTCTGTTCAAGGTGTGGCTGAATCTTCCCTTGTAGGAGATATTAAGCAGTGTCAGTATGAAGACCCTATGTTTGCTCAGTATAGAGACACAACCCTTAAAAAGGGAAAACCCCTATTTAAACTTACCTCCGATGGAACATTATTATTCAAGGGCAGGTTGTGTGTGCCTGTTGTTGCAGGTTTGCGGTGGCAGGTTATGGGTGAGGTACATTCTGCCTGCTATTCTATTCACCCAGGGTCAACAAAGATGTACCATATGTTACGGGTTTGCGGTGATAGATTATGGGTGAAGCACATTATGCCCGCTATTCTACTCACCCAGGGTCGATGAAGATGTACAATGATCTCAGATGTTTATATTGGTGGGATGGTATGAAAAGAGACATAGTAGAGTTCGTCGCTCAGTTTCTGAATTGTCAGCAAGTTAAAATAGAGCACCGAAGCCCAATAGGCTATTGCAGGAGATGGAGATACCGACATGGAAGTGGGAGATCATTAATATGGATTTTGTTACAGGTTTACCTCGCACTCCACGAAGGTATGATACCATTTGGATTATTGTTGATCGGCTGACGAAATTAGCCAATTTTCTTTCGGTCCGTCACTTCAAATTTCTGGAGATCATTTCAGGCAGGCTTGGGGACGCAGGTACGTCTCAGTACAACATTCCATCCTTGTCTGACAAATAGGCCGAGCGCACTATTCAGTATTGTCAGGCTTGAAGACACAGGTGGGTCTCAGTATAATATTCCATCTCTAGTCTGACGGACAGGCCGAGCGTATTATTCAGGCATTGGAAGATATGTTGCTAGCCTGTGTTATTGATTTCAGAGGTAGCTGGGATGATCATTTGCCGCTTGTTGAATTCACTTATAATAACAGTGACCACTTCAATATTCAGATGGCACCTTATGAGGCATTGTATAGCAGGAAGTGTAGGTCACTGATCGGTTGATTTGATGTTGGAGAGACTGAGTTGATTGGCCCAGATATGATTCAGCAGGCGGTGGATAAGGTGAAACTCATTCAGGAGCGATTGTTAGCGGCTCAAAGTCGGCAGAAATCTTATGCAGATAATCGCCATCGACATTTAGAGTTTTAGTTTGGTAATTGGGTATTCCTTAAAGTATTACCTATAAAGACTGTTATGAGGTTCGGCAAGAAAGGAAAGCTCAGTCTGAGATATATTGGCCCATATCAGATTGTCCATAGAATAGGCAAGGTTGCCTATGAATTAGATCTGCCAGCTGATTTAGAAGCGGTACACTTGATATTTCATGTTTCTATGCTTCATAAGTGTATTGGTGACCCTTCCAAAATCTTCTTTGTGGATGATATCTAGGTCACGATAGAATTATCTTATAAAGAGCAGCCCGTAGCCATATTGGATTATCAGGTGAGAAGGTTACGGAATAAAGATGTGGCTTCTATTAAAGTGCTGTGGCGAAACAATATCCAAGAGGAAATGACTTGGGAAGCTGTAGAGCAGATGAAGAAGAAGTATCCTCACTTGTTTTTAGTGCCTTCAGGTAATTCCATTCTTCGCTTGACTCTGTTGCTTGATAGATAAATTGTTGACCAATGAATGTGTTGTTGTGCTAGTTGGAAAAGAAACTTCCCCAAATTGTTTGTATGACCCGTAAAGCTGGTTTAACATTCAAGGATGAATGTTCTAAGGAGGGAGGATGTTAGAACCCGTATTTCATGCATTGGTACAATTAGAAAAATTGGGACCAAAAGTGGAGTAATTAGGGAAAGTTTTAGACTAAAAGTGGAAATATTGGAAGTTGAAAATCTTGAATTAATTAGGTGGTATCCACATAAATTTGTGTTAAAGTTTAATTGGAGCGAGTATGGTGTGGGCAATGTGCACTTGGACAAGACTTGTCCTATATATATGAGATGATCACTTTAGTTCTCTTATCATTAACACTTAGAAAAATATAAGAGAAAAATAAGCAAATGTTTGGAAAACCTTTATGAAGGTTTGGGCCAAGACCACAAAAATTGGAAAATTATTTCTAGCCTTTCCAAAAATAATATGTTGATGTAAACCACCTTTATTGAGGTCCCTAAGTGCGTAGAAGTGTTATTGGAGCAATTAGTCCTCTATTTTCTCACTTGTGGAAACCCTAGCCCATTTGTGAAGTTGAAGAAAAAAGGTAAAATTTGATTTTTTTTTATATTTGGAAGTGTTGTTGAAGCAATTAGCCCTCTAGTTTCTCACTTTTGGAAATCCTAGCCCATTTGTGGAGTTGAAGAGAAAAGGTAAGGTTTGATCTTGCTTTATGTGTTATAAAGGTTGTAAGCATGTTGTAGTATATTAAAATGAAGGAAAATCATGAAATATGGAATGTTGGAAGTGAGTTATGTGTGATGATGTTTGGGGCCGTGTGAGTATGTATGGGTTGTGTAGTGTTGTGTTGTGTTGGAATTATGAATCGATGCCTAGTTAGTATATTATGATCATTGTAAGGTGAAGGATGACTGAGAATTGTAACACCCCACACTGCAAGTATTAGTACTGTGCACATGAAACATGATATGGACTTTCAAATAAATGCCAATTGTTTTTAAAAAGTGTTTGAATCTCGCGTTAGAGGGTGGTATGTGCGTCTAATGTTTAAAAAGGTTGCGTGTATAAATGTTTTGTGTCTAATTGAGGGGACTATGGCCTTAAACAAAGGAAAATAATTAAGGTGCTTGTAGGACTTACAAAGCTAGCAGTTGAATCAGCTACTTGCTGAGCTTAAGCTTGCTAAGTAAACGGAGATTAAGCCCGGCGTCGAGTTTGTCCAATTCCGATTATGAATAACGTTTGAGTTAAGGGGGTATCTTTGGCCCATGTTTTAGTACTATAAGTGGGCTGTACTTATATTTAAGCGTGCTAGTTAAACGGAGACAAGGCCTGACGTCGAGTTTGTCCAATTTCGGTTATGAACAAAGTTTGAGTTAAAGGTGTATATTTGGCCCATGATTTAGTACTATAGGTGGACTATATGTACAGCCCAACATGAAGGAAGAAAAAGGCCCAACTACATTCTAATTTACTTAGCTAATTGGGCCAAACTCTAAGTGAAAAAAAATCTGCATATAGGCAGGCCAAAGTCCATCAAGTCGGAGACCCATTTTAGCCCAAGTTTAATGCCCAATCTGCTGCATCACCAAGCTGGTAATACATGTTAGTATGTGATCAAAAAGTGAAGAGTAAGTCGGCCAAAAAGCCCTTTAAAAAGAGCTCACAACAGCAAGCTATTTCACAAACGTTGGAGCAAACTTTTCAGCTTTGCTAAGAAACTATTTTCTCTCCTTCTTCACTTCAAAAGGCAGAAAATATCACCCTCTATGGTTCTTGAAGGAGGAATTAATATTTAATTATAAGATAAGTAAGTTTAAATATGTTTTTGGTATGGTTTCCTTATGAAAAACAAGAGAGTATGTTGGTTGTATTGAAACATAAATTTCTGGACAGCATGTGTTGTTGATGTTACGGTGCACTTTTCTTGTTGATTATGAGTTGTTTATCTTCTTGGTTTGCTATAGTATGAAGTATTACTTATGTAATTAACAAAGGATAGGTTAGCAGTGGTATAATCAGGCTGTTTGATTGCCTTTACAGTCCCTAAAAGTGAGTTTCTATATGATGTCGCAATTGTGTTATGGATTGAACTTGCGGACTGATGTATATAGGCCTTTTGCTCCACGTTTTTCATTGTTGATTTGGTACTTTGATGAGACTGTTTGAAGGCTGGTATTTTGTGTAAATGAGTGAAGAACATTTTGGTTTAGGTTGGGATAGGTTTGGGATTACCGATCTATGAATTAGAT
>DF357729.1:48356-127095 GCA_000787875.1 Solanum virginianum
TACTTTCAAAATTAAAATTGCTATTCTTTTGCTCTTAAATCAGGGTTAGACTCTTTTTCACCTAATTTTGACCCCCCTGATCCCAAATATAGAGTCTGATTTTCGAAATAACAAACAGATTTTGAGATATATAAAAATTAAAATTCTTAGCATTCCGAGGCATATTTTTGGGCACCTTTTGGGGTCATTGCGACATGTCCCCATTGGGAACATTTGTCCTTGAATGTAAAAGATATGTACAAGACAAGAGTGATCATGCATATATCATCCCCACCAAGAATGCAACATAACATGTAAAAACACTATTTTCAAATTCTTAACATAAGTGTAAAATCATCATAAGTTTACCCACTTAAACATGAAAACATATGAATGACATAGGGGCTGAAATGCAAGACTTCAAATCACATATGGGACTTAGGATTAGTACCTTAAGCTTGAGTGAAGTGCAAAAGATAAGGATACCGCTTTTGCATGTCCGCTTCTCCCTCCCATGTAGCACTTTCAACTTGTTGGTTCCTCCAAAGGACCTTAACGAACGCCACCTCTTTGTTTCTCAATCTCTTCTCTTGCCTATCCATGAATTGAACTTGAACTTCCACATATGTCAAGTTATCATTAAAAACACCCATAATATCAAGAGGAGCAATCGCATTAGGATTACCAACATACTTTCTCAACATAGAAACATGGAACACCGGTGGATCAAATTGATTTTACTAGGCAACCTCAACTCATTAGCTACCTTGCCAACTCTCTTCATCACCTCATAAGGACCAATATAACTTGGACTCAACTTTTCCTTTTTACCACAATGGACCACATCTTTCATTGGAGAAACCTTCAAATAAACCCAATCCCCTAATTCAAATTCTAGGTCTCTTCTTCTTACATCAGCATAGGATTTTTGATGACTTTGGGCTATCCTCAGCCTTTCCCTAATCATCCTAACCTTCTCAAGAGCATCCATAACCAGATCCGGCCCTAATAAAGCTACCTCTCCAACCTTAAACCAACCCACAAGAGATCTACAACATCTACCATATAGGGCCTCAGAAAGAGGCATTTCGATGCTAGAGTGATAGCTAGTGTTGTAGGCAAACTATATCAATGGAAGATGGTCATCCCAATTACCCTTAAGCACCAAGACACATTCCCTATTCATATTGTCAAGTGTTTGAATTTTCCTTTTGGCATGGCCATCCATTTGAGGGTGGAACGTTGTACTAAGGTGAACTTTGGTACCAAGACCCCTTTGAAAAGACCTCCAAAAGTGTGAAGTGAATAGTGTACCCCGATCCAATATGATGGATAAAGGAACCCCATGTAACCTCACTAATGCAAGGATATACAACCTTGTATCCTCTTTATCCCCATATGTAGTCTTGACCGGTAGAAAGTGAGCCAATTTCTTCATCCTCTCAACCACCACCTCTATAGAATCAAAACCTTTCCTAGTCTTGGGCAACCCAAACACAAAATCCATGTTAATCACCTCCCACTTCCAAGTTGGAATCTCTATATCTTGGGTTAGGCCACCAGGCCTTTGACGTTCAACTTTGACTTATTGACAACTATGGCAATAAGAAATAAATTTAGCAATATCCCTTTTCATGCCTCCCTACCAAGACACATCCCTCAAGTCTCCATGCATTTTTGTGGAGCCGGGGTGGATAGAATAAGAGGTTTTATAGGCCTCATCAAGAATTTTCTCCCTCAAACCATCAATACATGGTAAACACAACGTACGATGGTATCTAAGGGCCCTATCATCCCCTTGGGAAAAAACCTTTATTTTGCCCTCTTTCGCCAAGGCCTTCAATTCAAGCAAGGAGGAGTCTAGATCTTGTTTTCCTATCACCTCATAAACCAAAAAAGATTTTGTACCATCAACAACAACAATACCATTACCCACATCTTCCAACCTCACTCCCAATCTAGCCACCCTATGCATCTTCCTAGCCATCCCCCTATCACCAACACCCACTTGAGCTAGGCATTCCATAGACACCTGACTCAAAGCATTTGCCACAACATTTGCCTTACCCGGGTGGTAATGTACACTCATGTCATAGTCCTTAAGGAGTTCTAGCGACCTTCTTTCCCTCAAGTTGAAATATTTTTGAGTGAAGACATATTAAAGGCTCTTACGATCAGTGAAGACATCTATATGTACCCCATATAAATAATGACGTCAAATCTTTTAAGCAAACAACACTGCGGCTAATTCAGGATCATAGGTATGGTAGTTCCTTTCATGCACTTTGAGTTGCCTAGAAGTGTAGGCTATGACCTTACCTTTTTGCATTAACAGACGTATCACATAACCATTTCCCTTTGAGTTGCCTAGAAGCATAGGCTATGACTTTACCATTTTGCATTAACAGACAACCCAAACCAACTCTAGATGCATCACAATACATAACAAAACCCTCAAGCCCATCCAGTAGAGACAATATAGGAGCAGACACAAGTCTACCTTTCAATATTTGGATGCTTTTCTCACAATAATTGGTCCACACAGACTTTACCTTCTTTTGAGTCAATTTTGTCATAGGGGAAGCTATGGAGGAGAACCCATTCACAAACCTTCTATATTATCAACCCAAAGGACATCACCACAAATTCATAATGCCCATATCTAGTCCGAAATGCCTTATTGGGAATATCCTACTCCCTCACCCTCACTTGATTGTACCTAAATTGAAGATCAATCTTAGAAAAGATGCTAGCCCCTTGCAATTGGTCAAACAAGTCATCAATTCTTGGAAGATGATATCTATTCTTTATAGTGACCCTATTCAGTCGCCAGTAGTCAATGCACATTCTAAGTGACCCATCTTTCTCCTTTACAGACAATACAGGTGCAACCCAAGGTAATTGGCTAAGTCTAATAAATCACTTCTCAAACAAATCTTTCAATTGTTCCTTTAATTTCTTCAACTCCGCCAGGGCCATCTGATAAGGGGAAATGGAGATAGATTAAGTGTTGGGAAGGAGATCTATGCCAAAATCTACCTCCCTTTTGATACGGATACAGTGAATGTCATTTGGGAAGACATCTTTATTTACAATGGAGACCGACTCGATGCAAGGGACTTTGGACTCCACATATTTGACCCTCACTAGATGATACAAAAACCCCTTGGAAATCAACCTATGGTCTTCAATGCACAAGATGAATCTACTCCTCACTAGGACATCATGACTTTACAACTCAAGGATGGTTTCATTTGGAAATTGAAACTTGACAGTACGGGTTCTACAATCAATAGAGGCATAGTATGCATGCAATCAATCCATCCCAAGAATAACATCAAAATCAACCATATCTAATTCAACAAAAATCACAAGGTAAAATTTTATGCAAGACGAAAATTGCACTATTTCTAGACACCCTCCTAGTAACAATAGATGCACCAATAGGAGTGGACACCTCATATGACTCACACAACAACTCCAACTCAATATGGAACTTTTTAGTAATATAGGGGAAATAAAGAAAAGGGTGGCACTTGGATTAATCAAAGCATATACATCAAGATCAATAATTTTCAGCATACCGATAAAAACATCAAGGACCTCACCAACCCCTTGCCTCCCATGTAGAGCATAGAATTAATTATGCCTTGGGGCACCACCTTGAGGACCACCTTTACCCAATGGAACTGTATTTGCACCGTAGACCTTGCTACGATTTCTTAGACAATCTACCCTCTTGTGACCAAGCTCCCCACATTCAAAATTTGCATTGGAACCCCTCAAACATGGGACCCTATGATTCTTTCCACATATAGGACACATATCATTAGGAGCCATTCCACCTACACCTTGAGGCCTAGGGACGTCATTAGTAAACCCCCTATTAGTAGTATGAGGAGGCCCTTGGCCTTGATGACGTCTAGCACCCTTTTGAAACCTACACTCAAAATGGGCCCTCTTGGCCTCATATTAGTTCCTCTTTCTCAACTTTCCTTCCTCCATTTCCTCGGCATAAGTCATCAATCAAGACAAGTCCATATCACTAATTAGCAAAATGGATCGACATTCTTGACTTACCAAGTCGGGAACACCCATAACAAACTTGTTCATCCTTGACCTAGGATTGGCCACTGAGTGAGGAACTACTTTTAAAGTTGATTAAATTTGAGGGCATATTCCCTCACACCTATAACACCTTACTTCAAGTTCATAAACTCTACCAACTTTGCTTCCCTAAGCTCAAGAGGGAAGAATCGATTAAGGAAAGCCAATTTGAATTCTTTTCAAAGCACCACTAAGCCATTACCCTTTTCACCCTTCTATTGCTCATACTAAATTTGG
This sequence comes from Solanum virginianum, assembly GCA_000787875.1. Classification (NCBI taxonomy): domain Eukaryota; kingdom Viridiplantae; phylum Streptophyta; class Magnoliopsida; order Solanales; family Solanaceae; genus Solanum; species Solanum virginianum. The sequence continues at coordinate 52,680 of DF357729.1, forward strand.
GCTACCCCCTTGAGTTGGTATGCTGCCAACCCTGACTTTTCATTTGGCCCAAAACCTATGATAGATAACATTTTGTAAACCTCATCAATAAAATCTTGTGTATCTTCATCCACCTTAGACCCATGGAAAACTGGAGGATTCATCCTCATAAAGTCTCTCTCCCAAGCTCCCGAAGTAGTAGCATGAAGGGCTTGTTCCCCTTGTTGGACTTGGTTGGCCACCAATTGGGCAAGCATAGTGAGGGATTCCTGGAGCTCACCATTGTTAGGTTGCTCCATGGGAGTTTGGGCACATCTTCCTCTAGTGTTCGGCATGATCTAATATAGCAAAAAATAATCATTAGAGGGGAAAATATACCACAACTCTATAGCATGACTTAGAAGATGAAGAAGGGAAATAATTCCTAATACACCTCATAGCCTCCTACTCATAGTCATGGTGCGCTTCACAACCATGAATAGAACTCTATTCAACACATTGTGTTGGACTCTGAGAATCTATCAACCTAGTGCGCTGATAGCATGTTTGTCATAACCTAATCGTAGGGCCTAGACGTGACACGACAAATAGGGAACCCGAAGGAACCCTAAACAAGCCTCTTAACTTGTCATTAAATATCCTTGGTCGCGAAAATATATAAAGATATATAGATTAAGAATAGGGCAATGGGGCTAAGGGAGAACTTACATGAACATCATAATTAAGAGATAAGAGTCAAAGCTCATACATAGATTCACAACATGTCCAACAAGCACATCTAATACATAGATAGAGCAGAGGCCAAGACAAAGCTACCGAGCTCACCCTCATAGTCAAATAGAATATAAGAAAGTGTCTCAATACACAAATAGTACCAACATAGACTAATGTCCCCAAATTGGAGGACTCACCAACTACCTTTGAGTAGAACCTATCTATCCACGTGAAGGAAGAGGAGGATGATCAACTTGAGCACCGATCCATACATGGTGATATCATGTAGGTAACAGTATGCGTAAGTATGTTTGAATGTACTAAATATGTGGGGTGCAACAATAGATAAACATCATACTAAAAATGCATACATTAGATAATACACATAGTATAACAATATGGCATGTATGATCAATGCATAAGTAAAACATGCTTTCAGTACCTCATGTTTTTATAGGATATCATATGTGCAGAAGAGACCAAGCAAGAATTCCAACTTGATTAGGATATGCCATTCACACCTGGACACCCTGGTAGCAATGTAAACACCCCTCACATGGTCGATGCCATTTACACCTTGACATTCTGGTGGCAACGTACATACCCCTCACATGGTAGATGTCATTCATACTTAGATACCCTGATGGCAATGTATATGCCCCTCACATGGTAGATGCCATTCAAACCTGGATACCCTGGTGGCAAGGTACATAACCCTCACATGGTAAATGCCATTCACACTTGGATACCCTGGTGGCAAGGTACATACCCCGCACATGTTTATCCAGGCTCCTACACCCCCGAATTAGGCATGGGCTAATGCAGCACATTATATAGAACATATATATCATGTACATAAGCTCATTTAATCATCATAACATCAATCATATCATATCTCATGCTTTAGGCCTTCAATCCCTCAAGAAACCATAACTGGGCATTTTATCAAACACCATGGTGGTGTGTAATGGGGGTAAAAGACCATGCAATTTGGAGATGAAATCATACAAGAAAAACTATAGTAAAACCATCAAATAACATCTTGCAACACTGCCAAGACATTCACATCAAAACCTCTCATCAAATCCAACATTAAATCTAAGATTAAGAGCTCAAAATATGCTAAAACAACCATACTTTCATGAACTAAATCCACTGTGCAGTAAATTTCTCAATATACAAGACCCATATGTAAAATCAACTTTAAATCATTCAATATTAGTAAAAAGAAAGCTTAGACACCATGGGTGAAAAGACCCAATAGTTCAACACCACATACCTTAGCTTTGGAGAAGTTCTTAATGAAAATTGAAGATGGAGGCTTGAAGCTTGAAGAGTGTCCTTAATTTTGGATGAAGGTTTTGAGTCTTGAATTTTACAGTGAAAATATTGCTAAGTGTTGAGGAGTATTGGTAAATATTTGGGATGATATAAAAGTGAAATTTGGCTGAGTATAAATAAAACTACGCTTAGGAGAACTTGGGCTCAATAATTAGAATAAATGGACTGCGTAGAAAAAATACAGCCATGGAAAATACATATCTCTATGCCACAGAGAGGACATGGAGGCAAAATTGTACATGAGGACTCCCTTGGCGCGTCGCAGGAACCTCACTGGAATTTGCACTTTTTAAAATTGAAATTGCTATTCTTTTGCTCTTAAATCGGGGTTAGACACTTTTTCACCTAATTTTAGCCCACTGATCACAAATATGAAGTCATATTTTTGAAATAATGACTGAATTTTAAGATATATGAAAATTAAAATTTTGGGCATTCCGAGGCACATTTTTGGGCACTCATTGGGGTTGTTTCAAATACAGCTAGACTTAGTGAATTCATAAGTAGTTCCAATCTTAAAACTTAGTTCCATTTATTTTACTTTTATCTAATTTTTTTATTCTTTTTAGGGTGTACGAGTAGTGTATGATGAAAACATCAAGTCAAGGCAAGCCTTTAACTCCTTTGATGCATAGATCCATCAAACTATAAGAAGAATAGCCAAAGATAGCGCAAACAACACGACCAATGTAGCCTTGAATAGGGACAATAATGATGATGATAGGAATTAGAACTACCTCATTTAGAGGATATTCCACAACCTCAGTATTTCAACACTAACGCTTACTGAACGAATCAATACATATGGAATACTATAGCTATGGAGGTGACTAGAGCTAATGTGTTGCCACCACTACCGGCAAACACAAAGTTCATAGTATCAAGTGGGTTACTTCAAATACTGCAAAACCATAGGTTATTTGCGGGCTTACCATCAGATAATCCACATAGCCACTTACACAATGCGATATTTATCTGTAAGAGTGTGCTGAGAACTTAAAATCTATCTATGGATGTTATGGGACTCCATGTCTTTCCATTGTCTCTCACAGGCAATGTTGTAGTATGGATGTCTGATCTCCCATAGAGTTCAATCACTAGCTAGGCAGACTTGCAGAAGGCCTTCTTGGAGAGGTACTTCCCTAGATCGAAGAAGCTCAAATTGAAGGACCAGATCAACAACTTTGAGCAACTTCCTGGTTTTTCGATAAGCACTACTTGGGAACGGTTTACAAAATGTCTGAGGAGCATACCTAACCATAAAATAGGTGACGATACCTTGGTAGAGATCTTGTACCATGCTCTTGATGAGAACAGTCAAGCCTATACTGACACTATCATGGGGGGCATGTTTCTAGATCAACCAGTTGCAAAGATTATGGAGCGAATGGAAAGGGTGGTCAAAATAAATAGTACATGGGGGTAGCAGGATAGAGTATCCACAAAGAGTTCATGTGTTGTTAGTTTGAGGACAGAGCAAGCCAGAATTAAAAAGGAAATTATGCAGCAGGTTACTCAGCTTCGCACAAGCATGGTTCACCAACCCCCACATGCACCCATGTATTAGGAGCCATATTATGATGACGACCCTTATTTTGTTACAGATTTGATAGGGGATTTCCGAACTAATGCCCAGGGGTTCAATAGGACTATTGTTTCCAAGGTCAAGGAAACTAAGGTATGAACTTTGGTATAGATGGACCTTATAGGGACAATTGCGACGGATATTATTATAGGAACAGGGGTCCAGATGCAGATTGGGGTTTCAGAGAAGGCTTCAGAAATGGTCCTTATGTACCACCGCACAACTGCAACATAGGTGCAGGCAATTCCAGGATTGAGGAGATGTTTGATCGCCTACTAAAAGAGGTTGAGACACAGGATGAGACTCTAAGGGGCATGAAAGCAGATGTCTCGAGTATTAATCAGAAAATAGAATCTCACTCTGAGGCTATCAAACATCTTAAACAACAATTTGGTTAAGTGTCGACTCAGCTTAATCAGCATCAGTGGGGTACACTACGTACCAATATAGTGCAATATCCTAAAAATGAAGGGCAGGGTATGACGGTCCCTACCCGAAGTGGAAAGGGAAAAATTGACCCTCCCATGCAAATAGAGGTAGAAGATGTTCGAGAGGAGATGGTTGTGGTAAAGGGTGAGTGAAGCAGTTGAAAGTCCACAGAGGATTAAGCCTATCCCTATGACTCCTCCTACCTTTCCTCAGAGACTTAGAAAGAGGGAAAAAGAAGGCAAGTTCAAGCACTTTGTCTCCAAGCTAAAGTAGTTATCCATCAATATCCCTCTCATCGAGGCATTAGAGAAGATGCTAGGGAATGCGAAATATATGAAGGACATGCACCAAAAACCGTACTATAAGTTAGGAGCTTTCTCAAGATCTTAAATATAATAGTGCTGTCAATATGAAGTCTTAGCTCAGAAGCATGAAGATCGAGGTGCTTTCATAATACCCTACACCATTGAGATGTAGAGTGCACGAGGTAAAGATCTGACTTAGGTGCCAGTATCAATCTGATACCCCTTGTGGTCTACAAAAAACATGGATTAGGAGTCCTTACTCTTACTAGTATGTGGTTATTGATGGAAAATCACATGGGAAAGAAGCCTGTCGGGATACATTATGATGTGTTTTGTAAAAGTGGAAAAGTTCATATTCCCTACAGACTTTGTAATCTTAGACAGCAAAGTTGAATTCAACATCCCAATCATCTTGGAAAGACCCTTCCTAGCCACTGGGCAAGCCTAGTAGATATGGAAGCTAGTCAACTCAAGTTTAGATTTTATGACAAAGAAGTTATCTTTGATATCCATCAATCTATAAAGCATCCACATGAATTGAAGAGTGTAATCTAGTCAATTTACGAAGTCTGAGTAACTAATATGTCCAAGTCGTGCCACGATAATAAATCAGGCACTACTTGAGAGGCAACCCAATGCTTTTGATGTAATAGGTAGTTTACTTTCTTATGTTTTTTATTATAATTTTGGACATTAGGTTAGTTGCATGTAGGATAACAATGTATTTTATTAAGAGTATGTAGGTTCGAGACTAAGTCAGCCAATTTATCTAATATGAACATCAAGTTGAGCCTCTATAACTGGGTTTATGAGTTGTAAAACATGTTATGACCCATACCCTATCACATAGAGATTTACAGTATGCAAGAAATTATGCACTGTAGTCCACGAGCCAACTTTACAATTCATAGATAAAATTACAAGTCGTCAATAAGACTCGTGGACCCTAAATTTTTCTAAGTGTTAGGGGTTCTATGAAACTGTGATATACGAACAGTAGAACTGTCTATAACCCATAATTGGGGTTTCTTTGGGTTAGGCCTAGTAATTTCAGTTCACCTAAAGCAAAGTATAAATAGAGGGGTCAAATTATTTTGATCTCATATTTGCCCTAATTTACAAAATAACCCAACCTACCCCATACCCTCTAATTTTTGACTACCTTCGGCCACTGTCGACTTAAATTTTGGCAATAACTTTAGCTGACCTAGGGTTTTTCCTTTACTCACCTCCTTCATTTTCTTCAAGTTAATCTCAATTCTTGGTAAGTTTTTGGTTTAATTACAACCCTTAATTTGCTTTGTATGAATGATTGATTTGAATATTATGTTGGGCATGATGAATAGAAACAAAATCATTGTTTGAATTTGATAGTGATTATTTGAAATTATGATTGCCCATGCTTGATTTTTATCTAAGTTCAAAGTTACGTATTATGGCCTTCTGTTAATGATTATTGTTTATGCCTACTTTGTCACTCACCTTATGTCATTGAATGATTATGATTGTGCATTAATGGGTAATGACATAGGTACATGCTATTGTTTGAATCAATTAGAGGCAGTCAGAATTGTAAGGTAATTTATGCTAAATCACTCTTGATGGGGTGTATCTATGTTGAACATGTTAGGGGTGATGGGTGTAGTGTTAAAATCATGTGGGTGCATCTGTTCTTACTTTGATGTTGAAAATCTATTTGTTGAATATGCCTTTCGGGGTCCGTGTGATGGACTTAGAAACTCAGATGACTGAGTTTTCTAGTCCATGAGTGACTTTTATAGCTTGTAGAATAACCTAAGAGTCATAATTTCCCCTCGTGCAGATTACAAAAACTTGATGTTTCTGAGTATCCATAAGACAAGACCTTCTACAAGTCATAGATCACCTTACGTCTCATAGATAGGACTCATAGATCCCTGCCTAAATTTAATTACTCACTAGAATTCTCTACAAGCCTAGTCTATGACTTGTAAACCACTTCATAAGTCGTACTTGGTCTTATATATTTTTCTAATAACTAAATTTGTTCAAACTACTACTCTACGAAAGCTCTTTATGACTCAAAATATCCATTATAATTTGTAAGTAGGCCTTCGTAGAACCCTTCTGCAACTGAACTCAAATAAATTCTTGCATTTTAATTATTAATTTATGGGCTAACCATGGTGTCTATATGTTGATATTTCAGGTATTATGACTCCAAAATCCAAAGGAACAGAGATAGAGGCTATGAGGCGGTGGCTTAGTGACGAGCCTTCAGATAATGATCAAACCACTCAAATGAGTGGTTCACTAGAGATCCCAGATGTCCAACCTGACCTAGAGGCTGCTATACCGCAGACTAGGGCTACTACCAGAGCTGGACAAACTCAAGCTCCTATTTCTTGCAGTCCTCAATTTGAGGAGGGAAATAATAATAGGAGCAAGCTACCACAAATGACTCCATTTGGTGAGGAGTCCAGTTTTTAGAGAGGCTCTGAGGATAGATCTAAGGCTTAGTCTTTCATCGCACTTTCATCATCATTTGTACCAGATGCCTTTGCTAGCCAGTGGTGCATCGAGGGCATAAAGGAGATTTAAAGAGAGGGCATGCATCCTAAAGAGTGTGGTAAGCCTGTCCACTCCATCTATGAGAAGCCCCAACTTATATCTGACGGACATAGCCATGTCCTAATTCTCTAGGATCTGATGATTCTTTATGGGCTCGATTGGCTCATACATGCCCTTGCATGATACTCCCTGACCATGATGAGGGAGGTTTATGCCTCATATGCAATGACAATCCAACTTTCTCTTTCCACGGGAAGAAAGCCCTAGCTCAGCCTAGACTAACAGAGACACGAGTGAGGGGCTGGTGGGTGGATATATCAGAGGAGACAATCTGCCCTATGTTATTTGGTCTTAAGTACTATTCCTATAGATCCACTGCAGAGTTCGACTACAAGGTGAGGTAGATGGGGGACCCACTAGTGATGAAGGATCCTGAGCAATAAGGCACATTGATGAGATATGTGGCTGGGTATATAGCAGAGAAGGGATTAGAACCTGCTTGGATTTCCACTCACTCGGAGCCTATCATTGAGGCTTCACTCAGGTTTCCCACCAAAATATTGGTGGGCTATTGTTCGTTCAGGCATTCGTCCGACACTTACTAATAATACATTGACACGGAAGTATGCAGATTTGGTCGCCAGTATCTTGGCTAGCTATGATATTGATTGGGCCTACCTTATTGCTGACCAGATACATTAGACCAGACTAAAAAGAGCCACCTCCATCCCAGTCCCATGATTGATCTACTGGCATTGTTTAGAGTCTAGGGTGGAGATATTACACTAGCTGGACTAGATGATTGAGGCCCAAAATACATTGTATCCCAGTCTGATCAAGGATGAAGAGAACCCGATGACACTTTACGAGCACAATCTCCACCTATGCCCAAGATGTTCTCTCCATCGCCACCACCTGAGGGTTCTAAGACTGCCACCACTACTACTACTGCAGCTATTAAAAGAGGCCCCTATAGCCAGAGGCAGTTGATGAGAGGTGGTGCAAGATTTCTGATCCTACACGATAGGCCACTACTTCACAACCTTCTACCGTGGGCATGAACTATCTGTCCTCCACATCTATACAAGCTTAGCACAGAGGTTATCATATGTTGAGTCATAGCTGACTCAATTTATTTATCAGATTAGGCCATGGGTTAGCCAAGCTATTAAAACTCATATGGTCAGATGCAATCATTCATGGTTGCTATTATTTAGGATCATATTTTTACCATAGATGCCCGCATTGACGCCTTCGAGGAGAGGCTACAGAAGAGACTAGGCAAGGCCCAGTCTTTAGACTTGTCAGCCATATAAAAAGAGATCTAGCAACTCTATGCTAACATGATAGCATCGCTGGTGGCACCAGTCACATTACCAAAGATGATCTCTATGGTGCCGATATTTTATTTATTTGCTCTTGATGAGACTACCAAGTCTTTCCTCATGAAGAGACCTTGAATAGATGAGGATTTAGAGGAGAGACATATACCTACGAGGATATCAGAGGAGAAGGATCTCAAGCTTGTCATAAGGAGATCGAGACATGAGGAGGAGATGCGACGAGCTAGAGAGGAGGAGCAGGTGAGGGTTGTTGGACCCTCCGTACAGAATACCACCACTGAGCAGACTACCCCGCAAAGGAAGGGTGGCTAGACTTAGCCACAAACTGGCAACTAGGCACCCAAGTATGTTTTTGACCCTTTATGTACTATTTTTTTTAATTTTATGCTTTCGGGATAAAGTACATGGTTTTTTGATGGGGTGTGGGTAATTATGGGCCTCACTGAAGTCTAAGTAGCTTATAGTCCATAACTACCCCAATTTTTTGTCCCAAGGTTTTCGTACATGTATTTTTCCCTATGGATATTTAATTTTTGTTGAACCGACACATTTAGAATGTTTAGATAATATTTGTAGCATATATTACCAATACTTATGGCATATAGCATGTTTTTATGTTTAATTTTGAAAAATGATACCCACAAAAACTTTTAATTAAGTAGTTACATAGTAACCATGTATGTTTAGGTGTCTTACAATATTCTTTCTGATAAGTGAGGGTGCATTGAGATAAAAAGCATGACCTGGGAGTCTTTTGTTGATAATGTATGCAGTGCCATGTGATTGTGAGTATAAGTTGATAAATTCATGTATTTTGTGCTAATTCAATACATGCCCTGTTACACTAAGTTCGATTGTAGATTAATTGGATTGGGAAAGGATCTTAGACCATTGTTCTTAAATAGTTTACTTTAGCCTAAAAATAACCAACTCAGTTGATGATATATCCCTGTTCCTAACATTTGAGCCTGACATGTACCTATTCTTTGAAAACACTTAATCAACCTTGCCTTGTCTAGTGAAAAATCTTAAAATTAGCCCTGGTCTTTTGTTGAACGTTATGCACCTTAACAGAGGAAAAAAAACCTAAGTTGAAGGTGGCTGTCAAAAGTGGCCCTTGTTTAGATAATGGATATTGTGCATCTCAACATAGGCTAAAAGCCTAAGTTGAGAGTGATTGTTGTAAGGGTAAAACACAAAAATAAGGGGTTGGTTTAGGAATTTGGAGAAAAAGAAGAAAAATCATGTACTAGGTGTAAGAAAATGAAAGATGCCTTGGTTGCGAACTAAAAAGAAAAATGAAGTATGAAAATAAGGTAATAAGCTCAAAAATGATAAGAAAGCACCCATAAATGCTTGAAATAGGAAAAAGGGAGAATAAGGTGAATATAACAAAGTTGGTTGGGAAAAGTGTAGAAAAACATAGTTTCAATGTGGGCCTTTAGTCACTATTTTCGCAAAATACCATACCAAAGCCCCATGAGCCTACGTTGCAAGCCAAGAAAATCCTAAAGTGATCCCTAGTTTAATTAATTGAAAGTCTAAGTCATGAGTATTGGAGAAAGCCTATGGTATTAGTCATCATGCATGAATATCAATTGTAAAAGTGAGTGTTCTTTCATAGTCCCAAGGTCAAATATGAAAACACCATTGAGTGTCAAATATGGGACTTCTTTCTGTGAAGGCACTTACATCGCATTATTACCATTTGACTTGTTCAATGATTGTGGACTGTTGATAACCCTTTTCTTGTCATAGTTGTGTTATCACATGCACTAATTTGCCTTGGTTTCCTAGATAGCTATCTGATCCTGTTTTGACGAGTTGGTGATGGTATCTGAGTTTGAGATGTACGTGATGTATGCCATTGAGTTGAAGTATGTGTGTTATCGTATTGCTTATATAGATTAAGTCTATTGCTTGAGGACAAGCAACAATTCTAAGTTGAGGGTGATAGCGTGGTGCCAAAAATACAACACTTTTTATGCTTAAAACTTAGGATTTTGTATGTTCTCAATGCAATATTTGTTGGTTTTCTGTGTTATTGTGTTAAGATTTGCAAGATTATAGGTTGTCCATGATTTGGGGAAAATATTACAAAAGTCATTGGTTTTTGCTGTTGTATGAGTACTTCTACGAGTCTAGAGCATTCTACGAGTAATAGATAGGTTTCGTGAGGATTTGCATTAAGGGGCTATTTGTTGAAGTTAAAAGTCTACGAACATGCAGACGAGTCGTGGAGTAGTTTAGGAGTCATAAATTACCTTTTGTGCCCTGAGGATTAGAGAAGTGGACTTGCAGGAAAGTTATCAGACAAATTCTCCTTTACGGGTCGTAAACTACTTTATGAGTCATAAAGGGGTATCGTAGAAGGGAAGTCCAAAATTCTAGCAGTTATTACAAGACTCCGACTACGAACTGTAGAAAACAATATGGGTCATAAACTACCTTTTGTATGGAGTGCCAACAAGTTTTTCTAATTTGTTTAGGGCTTATTTTTTAATTATTCTAAATAGGTTTTTATGTTATTTTTCAAAAGTTCTCGTCAGTTCACATCTGTTTTGATTAGTTTTAGGTTAAGTGCTCAGAGAACTCAATATTCATAGAGAAAATTATGAGAGAATCTTTGAGAATGCTTGTGGTGTAATTTGATATTCAAGCTTGAGATTTTCATTGACATTGGATTTGTGTATTCTTAATTCAATTGTGTAAGTGTTTAATTATGTTTTCTCAATTCATAATCTCTTCATCTACACATAGTATGAGTAGATAAATCCACAACTAGGGTTGTGGGAACCATGAAGAACTAACAAAGTAAAATTGGATAATTCACAATTCTTGGAAGGTGTATATACATCTATTAATTAACCCTCTTTGTTTTGCATATTTTCTAGTGGTGGCCAACATTAGAACTCGCCTAGTGTTACTGACTAGACCAAGGTAGTAATTAATAGGAAAAGAGATTTATTAATAAGATTCGATTAATGTATTCTCGTCTAATAAACCAAATTAGGCCAAGGAGAGGTTGTACTAGGACTAATAGGTAATGGTTAGTAATGCACACTATGGAGATAGGACAAGTCGCATAGTGAAATTTGCCTCTCACCTTTGACCAAAAGTCTTGGTGAAATTAAATTATCTTTTTGCATGCTATACACTAGACAAGAATGAGGTTATCTAGTGATACTGAGTTGTGGAATCAAGGGGAACACAATACCTTAGTTGCTCTTTATTATTGAATTTTCTTTCATGACAGTTAATTTAATTTATTTTCTCATTGATTATTGCAAACCCCCCCCCCCTTTGGGGAATCGAGTAGGTTAAATACTTAGAATGCATATTGGTGAATTTTTGTAAGTGCATGTATCTCTTGTGGGATCGACCCTAATCTTTCTTAGTTTCTATATCTTGATAGTGCCACTTTATCCTTTAAAAAAGAGGTGTAACATGGGCGACATCACTCTGCATCATCAACACCCTCAATAGTAGAGACTACCCTCAAATCATCCACTTTCTTTTCATATCGGCAGACATTGAATACGATCTCATCTTTTCCCAGTCTGAACTTGAGTTGGCCCCTCTCCGTGTCCACCAAGGTGCATCTAGTGGCTAAGAAAGGCCACTCTAAGATGATTAGGACATCAAAGTCAACCTTGCAGTCTAGGATCACATAGTCTACAGGGAATATGAATTTATCAACTTTGACGAGCACATCATGGAGTATCTCCACAAGTTTCTTCACCATGCGGTTAGCCATCAACAATCACATGCTCGTTGCAGTATGGGCTCTCAATCCTAGCTTCTTACAGACCAAAAAAGGTAATAAATTTATGCTAGCACCCAGATCACACAAATACCCTTGCGAACTCCATATCTCCAATAAAGCAGAGTATAGTGAAAGTGCTGAGATTTTCTCACTTTTGCACCAAGTACCTTGTGGCAATCGCACTGTAATATTGAAGCTCTTGGGAGAGCTCCTAACTCAAAGTACACTTTTTTGTAACCAGGTCTTTCATAAACTTCACATACCCTGCATCTTCTCTAATGTCTCAATGAGAGGGATGTTGATGGAGAGCTGTTTCAGCATGGAGAGAAAGTGTTTCCACTTGCCCTCCTCCTCCTTCTTTTAGATTCTTTAAGGGAAGGGAGGAGAAGTTTTAGGAATGGGCTTCAGCTTCTGTGGCACCTCTACAGCATCACTTACCCTAACCTTGACCTGATCATCTCTGGTATCAGCATCCTTGACCTTAACATCTTCCTTTCGAACATCATCATCTACTAGCATAGGGGGATCAATGGTACTCTTGCCACCACGAGTAGTAATCTCCATGCACTGCCCCTCATTCTTTAAGTTCTAAATTATGTTGTTAGGCAGTGTACCTCTCTGATGTTGGTTGAGTTGAGTTGATACTTGACCAGATTGTTGCTTCAGTTGTTTGATAGCAATAGAATAAGATTCAATTTTATGATTTATGCTAGAGATAGCCGATTTCATCCCCCTCAAGGTCTCATCCCATATCTCAGCTTTCTTTAACAGGCTGTTAAATATCTCCTCAACTCTAGAACTACTAGCACTAGTATCACGATTGTGTTGCGGCACATATGAACTATTTCTATAACCATCTCTATGACCCCAATCTGTATCTCTGTCTTGGCCCTTATTTCTGTCATAGTAACATCCACAGTTGTCTCTGAAGGCACCATTTCTATTATAGTTCCAACCTTGGTTTCCTTGACCTTAGCACCAATATTCCTGATTGGACCCTTGGGCATTGGTCCGGAGCCCCCCCTGTCTGATAAGCAATGAAGCAAGTGTCCTCCACATAGCAGGGATCCTCGTCTACAACCCTGCACCCAAAAAAGTCCTAGTACAATATATTATACAAATCACAGTAATACAGATATACTCATCATCTAGTATAGTATCTTCATACACAAGTATATAAGTAGGTCTAACTCTTATTTATGATCAAGGATGTAATAAGTATACAGTCTCATAAACTATTTACAACAATATCGACCAGATATGAAACGAGATAGAGTGGATTCTATGACTTGTGAATAATACGATGGAATGTCAGATAAACGTGATGCATGACTGTCTATAAGTGTATATCTATTGATTAGATGACTGTCTCAGACATAATCAATGAGGGCAACACATGGACCATGTATCTGTCAATATGGCCGGCAATGACCTCGGCTCATGCCCACCTATCCGAAAATAACCTTGGACCCATCTAAAAATGACCTCAGATAGCCAACATATTACCTCAGCTCGACCTGTAGAGACCTCTACGACCAATCCACATATTACCTTACTCACATCTCGATTATAGCCCATCACAAGTATCATTGCAAAAAAGATAATAAATGCAATGTGTAAGTTTAAGATATAGTATTAACATCATAATGGTCTTAGCATCTCAACATCATCAACAACTCAATATCATCAATGTCTCAATATGACTCTAGTCTTAATTTATCAATCATATCACAAAATAGGCACCATCTTACTATGAACATTGAATGATTCACAAAATTATATAAGTTACGAATCTACAATTACTTATAAGTTAATATATCACCATATTGATAACTATTCAATGTGAAATAACTTGATGAAGCCTATGATGTTACAATTCTATCTCCAAAGTACTCAATTTCATACATATAGGAGCATACAAGTCCACTTGCCTCAAATAAAGTCTCGAACCAAGTTGAAATCACTGCCTTTCCCTTTCTACGGTACTACAATTCACCAAAATCTTTTCAAATATGGTATCCTAATAACATAACAAATCTAACGACACTTAAATCAAATAATTTGAGGAAACAAAAGGGTAAAATCGTCAAAAATCACATGCTGAAAACTATAGCTAAAATTTGAAAATTATACTATGAAAACATTCCCTAGGTAATCAGGAATTCAATAATGAAAAGGTTTCATGAATGGAGCTAAGATGAGGGAGAAATCAACTATTAAAGTGAAACGACTACAAAAAGTTCCCAAAAATGTGCCTCGCAATGCCCAAAATTTTAAATATCATATATTTCATAATTGATTAGCTATTTCAAAAATCCAACTTCATATTATTTTTCAATGTTTCAAAATTAGGTGAAAGGGGGTATAACCCCAATTTAAGAGCAAAAGATTAACAATTATGAAATTCCAAAAGTGCAATTTCTAGTGGGGTTTTTGTGTCTCCTCTGCGATGCACCTCTGTTCATTTTGAGGACTATTTTTTTTAGTTCGGTACAAGACTTCTAAGTCTTGGGCCTAAGTGGTCCCAAATGTGTTACCCATACTTAGCCAAATTTCACCCTCATATTACCTAAAATATTTTCCAATAATAACTCAAACACTTAGTCATATTTTCACTCTCAAAATTCAAGTCCCAAACTCTCATCCCAAGCTAAGGTTCTCCTTCAAGGTTCTTCTTCAAGCTTCAAGGCTCCATCACCAATCTTCTCAAAGTTTATCTCTAAGCTAAGGTATATGGGTTTCTTTCATGGGTTCCTTTCACCCATGATACCTAACTCTCATTTTACTCAAATTGCATGATTTAAAGTTGATTTACATATGGGTCTTGCTTATTATGAAATTCACTGCACACTATGTTAAATTTATGTAAAGTTGTGACTGTTTTGCTATGTTTTGAGCTATAAATCTTGGATCTAATGTACGATTTTAGGGGTTTTGATGTATATTGCTTGAGGATGTTGCAAGGTGTTGATTGATTGTTTTACAATGAATTTTCTTGTATGATTTCTTCTCTATATTTCATAGTTTTATACTAGTATTACACACCATATAAGTATTTGATAAAAAGTCTATATATGGTTTCTTGAGGAGTTGAAGGTCCAAAGAATGAGATATGGTATAAATGACTATATGATGATGAAATGAGCTTATGTATATTATATATTATATATAAAGTATTGCACTAGACTATACCCGATCCGAGAGGATAAGAGCCCAGGTAACCAAGATGGGGATTTGTACTCATCAACCATGTAAGGGTTTTATACTTTGCCACCATGGTAATAAGGTGTGATTATCATCAACCATGTGAGCAGTTTCTACTACACAACCACCAAGTGGTTTGTACCTTGAATAGATATCCTGGTCTCTTCTACACATATGAAATCCTATAAAAGTATGAGTTACTTAATCATATTTTACTTAAGCATTGATCACACATGCCATATTATTATACTATGCCTATTGCCTATTGTTATGCATTTTTATTATGACGCTTATCTTTTATTACACTGCATCCTACCTACTTAGTACATCCAAACGTACTAACATATACTCTTTCCTACATGATATCACTATGTAGAAACTGGAGCTCAACTTGATCATCCTTCTCCATGTGGCTAGTTTGGTGCTACTCAAGCTAGTTGGTGAGTCCTCTACTCCGGGGACCCTAGTCTATGCTCTCTTGTTATGTATTGAGACACTCTTATTTATATTCTGTTTGACTATGAGGGTAAGCCCGATTGCTTTATCTTGGGTCCTGCTCTTATCTATGTAGTAGATGTGGTTTTTGGGCATGTTATGTATCTATGATATGCATTTGACTCTTATCTCTTGACTATGATATTGTACTATCTCTTTCCTTAGCCCCTTTGCCCTTATTTTTGCTCGTTAATGTTTTTATATGCTTCTGTGATCAATGATGTATAATGACAAGTTAAGAGGCTTCTTTGGGGTTGCTTCGGGTTCCCCATTCACTATGTCATATCTAGGCCCTAGGCTTAGGTTGTGACAGGGCAAAGTAGAGGTTTTCTCCCAAGGGAAAGATAGTGCCCTTAGGTACCTTATGTGTGCCATGTGTTGATGGTTTGAGGGAGAAAATCCTTGATGAGGCTCATAATTCTTCTTATTCTATCCACCCCAGTTCCACCAAAATGTATAGATACTTTAGAGATGTGTATTGGTGGGGAGGCATGAAGAGGGACATTGCCAAATTCAATTTTGGTTGCCATAGTTGTCAACAAGTCAAAGCCAAACATCAAAAGCCGAGTGGCCTAACCCAAGACATAGCGAATCCTACTTTAAAGTGGGAGGTGATTAATATGAATTTTGTGGTTAGGTTTCCCAAGAATAAAAAAGGTTTTGATTCCATTTGGGTTGTGGTTGATAGGATGATAAAATCGCTGCACTTTCTACCGATTAAGACCACATATGGGGTTGAGGAGTATACAAGATTTTATAGCCATGAGTTAGTGAGGTTAAATAGGGTTCCTTTGTCAATCATATCAGATGGTGGTGCACAATTCACTTCATATTTTTTGAGATCATTTCAAAAGGGTCTTGGTACAAAAGTTCACCTTAGTACGACCTTTCACCCTCAAATAGATGGCACAGCCAAAAGAACTATTCAAATACTTAAGGAATTTCTTAAGTCTTGTGTCTTGGTGCTTAAGGGTAGTTGGGATGACAATCTTCCTTTGATTGAGTCTGTATACAACAATAGTTATCACTCTAGCATCGGTATGGCTCCTTTTGAGGTTCTTTATGAGAGACGTTGTAGATCACCGGTTGGTTGGTTTGAGGGTTGAGAGGTGGCTTTATTGGGACCAAATCTGCTTATAAAGGATATTGAGAAGGTTATGATGATTAGGGAAAGGTTGAAAACAGCCCACAATCATTTAAAATCCTATGCCGATGTGTGAAGAAGAGACCTTGAATTCAAAGTGGGTGATTAGGTCTATTTGAAAGTTTCTCCAATGAAAGGTGTCGTTCATTTTGGTAAAAAGAGAAAGTGGAGTCTAAGATGTGTTGGTTCTTATGAGGTGATAAAGAGGGTTGGCAGGTAGCTTATGAGTTGACGTTGCCTAGTGAAATGAATTTTGTTCATTCGGTGTTACATGTGTCTATGTTGAGAAAATATGTTGGTGATTCTAATGCTATTCTGCCTCTTAATATGGTGGGTGTTATTGAGGATAACTTGACTTATGAGGAGACTCCAGTTCAAATTTTGGATAGGAAAATAAAGAGATTGTAGAAAAAGGAGGTGGCATCCATTAAGGTCCTTTGGAGGAATCAATAAGTCAAAAGTGCTACATGGGAGGCCGCAGCGGACATGCAAAAGTGGTATCCTTATCTCATCCACTCCACTAAAACCTAAGGTATTAATTCTAAGTCCCTTATGTAATTTCAAGTCTTATATTTCATCCCCTATATCACTCATATGCATTCATGTTTAAGTTTGCAAACTTATGATGATTTTACACTTATGTTCAGATTTTTAAAATGGTGTTCTACATATAATGTTGCATTCTTGTTGGGGCTGATTTTTTTGGAATCACTCTTGTCTTGTACATCTCTTTTACATTTGAAGACGAATGTTCCCAAGGGAGACATATTGAAATGACCCCAAGAAGTGCCCGAAAATGTGCCTCGGAATGCTCAAAATTTTAAATTCCATATAACTTAACATCCGTGCGGGATATCAAAATTTTGACTTCATATTCTTGTTCAGGGGATCAAAATTAGAGAAAAAAGTCTAACCTTGATTTTAGAGTAACTGTATCAAAATTCAAAATTCCCAAAATACGGTTTCTAGAGAGCAAAATGCTCCCCTTCCGCGACGTATCTCTGCTTTATTTTGTGACTATATTTTTTAGTTCAGTTTTCAAGTCTTGGGCCTACACCTTCCCAAATGTGTTTCAAGCTATACTTAGTCATTTTTTACCCTCATATCACCTGAATAATTTTTTAATACTTACTCCATAACTTAGCATATTTTTCACTCCCAAATTCAAGTCTTAAACCCTCATCTGGAACTAATGATTTCCTTCAAGGTTCTTCTACAAGCTTCAAGTCTCCAACTCTAATCTTCACCAAGCTCATCTCCAAGCTAAGGTATGTGGGTTTCTTTCATAGGTTCTTTTC
Organism: Solanum virginianum; assembly: GCA_000787875.1. NCBI lineage: Eukaryota > Viridiplantae > Streptophyta > Magnoliopsida > Solanales > Solanaceae > Solanum > Solanum virginianum. Next base: position 70,833 of record DF357729.1, read on the forward strand.
ACCCATGCTGTCCAAGCTTCCTTTCATTCAAATTTCATGATTTAAAGTTGATTTACAAATGGATCTTGAATCTTTCAAGGGTTCCTTTCACCTATGATACATAAGTCTCCTTTCACTTAAATTGCATGATTTAAAGTTGATTTACAGATGGGCCTTGCTCATTATAAAATTCACTGCACATTATGTTAAAGCTATGTGAAATTGTGACTATTTTGCTAAGTTTTGAGCTATAAATGTTAGATCTATTATCAGATTTGAGGAGAGGTTTTGATGTATATTGCTTGACGGTGTTGCAAGGTGTTGATTGATGGTTTTACAATAAAATTTCTTGCATGATTTCACTCTTAAATTGCATGATTTACTAAAAGGACCCCAAAAATGTGCCTTGGAAGTTCCCGGAATCGTAATTTATATTTATCTAAAAATCCATTCATTATTTTGAAAATACGACTTCATATTCTTGTTCGGGGGAAAAATTAAGTGGGAAATGTGTCTAACCCAAATTTTAGAGCAACCGTATCAAAATTAAAAATTACAAAAATGTGATTTAGAAGGGTTAACTTTAAATGGGCATATCCCTTAGTACACAAAACACTGGGTGGCGTATAACCTACCAAATTAAAGCTCTTAGAATTCTCTTTCCAATGCTCTTCATTTCACCTAACTCAGAATTCGGACGAAGCATTTGTGCCTGTTTTTGTGGATCTCATTTGTGCAAAGATGCAAATTTCAGTGAGTAATCCGCGTCGCTTTCGCCAAGGCGGACAAGTGTTATTTTTCCTATATTTTTTTCTTTTTTTGACTTCTTACCCGTTTTCGTGAAACTCATTTGTGTATAGATGCAAATTCCAGTGAGTAATCTGCGGTGTTATTTTGGTTCTTTTTTTTGACTTCGGTCCAAGACTTTCAAGTCTTGGGTCTAAGGGTTCCCATACTTGAAAATACCTATACATAGCCTTATTTCACCCGTCATATCATCCAAAACATTCCCCAATACTCACTCAAACACTTAGACTAATATTTCACCCAAAATTCAAATCCCAAAACCCAAAACCAAAACTAAGGATTTCCTTCAAAGATTCAATTCAAGCTTCAAGTCTCCATCTCCAATCTCTTTAGAGGGATCTCCAAAGCTAATGTATGTGAGTTTCTTTCACGGGTTCCTTTCATCCATGATACCCTCTTTATTCAAATTGCATGATTTAAAGTTAATTTATAAATGGGTCTCACTTATTATGAAATTCACTGCACATTATGTTAAACCTATGTAAAGTTGTAACTGTTTTGCCATGTTTTGAGCTATAAAAATTTGATCTATTGTAAGATTTGATGAGGAGTTTTGATGTATGATGCTTGAGGGTGTTGCAAGGTGTTGAGTGATGGTTTTATAATTGATTTTCTTGCATGATTTCATCTCTTTATTTCATGGTTTTATACTAGCATTACACACTCTCTAAGTGTTTGATAAAATATCCGGATATGGTTTCTTGAGGAGTTGAAGGTCCAAAGCATGTGATATGATATGATTGATTATATAATGATAAAATGAGCTTATGTATATGATAAATTTTATATAAAGTGTTAGATTAGACCATGCCCAATCGGAGGGACTAAGAACCCGAATAACCTAGATGGAGGTTTGTACTCATCAATCTAGGGAAGGGTTCGTACTTGTCCACCTGGTGATGGGGTGGCATCATCACTAACCTAGATGGGGGTTTGTACTCATCAACCTAGGAAAGGGTTTGTACTTCCCCACCTAGGTGATGGGGTGACATTATAACTAACCCAGATGAGGGTTTGTACACATCCACCTAGGTGATGAGGCGGCATCATCACTAACCTACCAAAGTGTTGTACTTTGGAAATCTAGCTTGGTTTTTTCTGCACATAAGATATCCTCTAGGAGTATAAGTTACTTAAACATGTTTTACTTATGCATTGATCATATATGTCATATTATTATAGTATGTCTATTGCCTATTGTTATGCATTTTGATTATAATGCTTAATTTTTGTGTGAATTGCATCCTACATACTCAGTACATTCGAATATACTAGTGCATACTCTATGTCTGCATGATGTTACAATGTAGGAATTGGAGCTTATATTGATTTTTCTCGTGGCTAGATGGTTCTTCAAGTTAGTCTTTGCTGAGTCCTCCATTCCGGGGATAATGACTATTCTCTTATGTTATAGACTAAGACTCTCTTTCATTTATAGTATACTTATGACCATGAGGTGAGCCCGGTTGCTTTGTCTTGGCCCCCGCTAAGTATCTATGTTTAGAGGTGTTGTTGGATAAGTTATGTATTATGTTTGAGCTTTGACTCATCTACCTTATTTAAGTATTAAACTCTCTCTCTCCCTTAGTCCCAATTCTCATTGTTCATGTTTGTTATGTCATTTTATATTGCTTCCATGACTAAGGATGTGTAATAATATGTATAAGGCTTATTTGGGGCTCCTTCGGATTCCTCATTCGCCTATCACGTCTAAGCCCTATGCTTGGGTCGTGACAAAGATTGTATCAGAGCACTTGGTTCATAGATCCTCCGAGTCCAACACACCACATTGATTAGAGTCCTATTCATGGTTGTGTTGTGCACCACAACTATGAATAGAAGGTTGTGAGATGTTTTAGGAAATGTTTCACATCTTCATGATCTATGTCGTGCAGTAGAGTTAGATACCCTAGGTCTTATTGCTAGCCCCTAATCGCAAAATTTTAGGATATGTCTCAAGTTACTCAAGATGGTGCTATGATGAACGCAGAGATTTGCAATGCTCTATGGAAAGTAGCCAAAGCAGTGGACAAATTGGCAACTCACCTCAACCAACAAGTGAGTGCTCTCGGCACTTTTACTGGTGAGAAGGGAGGTAGTGAGGCTAAGAGGGCCCATAATGTGGGTAAATTGCAAAGTCTCAAGTTTAGAAATGGTGGTGGTATGGTACGTTATGCTAGGTGCCCCAACTGTGGTAGAGGCCATCATGATCCATGCTTGAGAGGTACTAATGCTTGCTATAGTTTTGGGGAGATGGGTCATAAGGTTAAAGATTTCCCTCATAAATGCAATAATAATAAAAGAGGTGATAAAGGGGTGGTAAGGAGGATCAATGCTTGCTATAGATATAAGGAAGTGGGTAACAAGCTAGTGGATTATCCATATGTTTGAGGGTAGTGCAAAGGTGGTCGAACTTTGGATCGAGGTAGTCATGTTGATCAAGTGGATCAAGGAGGGGATGAAGTGCCCGATGCTATTACCGGTAAGTTGAAGTTTCCTTGATTTTGTTGTGCATGCACTGCTAGGCACGATATGCCACTATTTCTTCTCTAATCTTTTGCTAGCTAGTGGGGCTTCTTGTATGCCCAAGTTGTTGTATGGATCTTTGACATCCATTATTTTGTTTGGTATATTGTTGCTGGAAGGTTTGTAGGCATTGATCCAGGGTTGTATTGCATTAGGTCTTGCTTTGTGGCTTATTGGAGTTACTATGGTGAATTTTAATATCATTATAGGTATGGAATGGTTGTATGCATGTTGTGTCTTCATGGGTGGTAGTACCCGTAGAGCTAGATCTTGAATCCCTAATGAGTCTATCCTTGAGTGGGAGGTTGTCAAATGGTAGCAAAGAAGGTAGGTCCATTTCTTGTCATAAGGTATAATTGGTCTATAAGGGGTTGCATTTATTATCTTGTGAGAATTAGAGGTGTTGAACCTAAGTTGTTTTATTATTAGAATTGTTGTTGGTGGTAGACGAGGCCTTGAATGTCCCTTTTCGATATTTTGAATTTGGGGTGGTGTTCTTTGGTTGGACTAGTGCACTGGTTATGCCTATAAGTTTCATGAATAAGAAATTTAGTCCCTACTCTAATAGGTTTATGGTGGTTTAGGTGATAATGTGATGATTCATTTCCTTAATAAGGTGGTGCATGTCAGTCATTTGAGGGTAGTACTAGAAAGTTTCAGGAAAAATGTTCGATGCTAAATAGAAGAAATAGGAATTTTGGTTGTAAGAGGTTGCCTTCCTAGGTCATGTAGTGCCGGCTGACAGTATTAAGGCTGACCCTAGTAAGAAGAAGGTGATTAGAGATTATCCTAGACCATGACTTCTTTTGGTATTAGGAGCTTCTTCGGTTTAGGGAGCTATTATCGGAGCTTGTGAGTGGGTTCTCTTCTATTACTTCTCCTATGATTTAGTTGACCCCAAGTAAGGCCAATGTTATGACTGACATTTTTAGTAAGGTGACTTGATGGGTCTGAGAGTTGCTATTTCTTGTGCTATTCCTTTGTGCTAATAGGATTCATTTATGTGTCCCAGATGGTTGTATGGGTCTATAGTGGGTAGAAGAGATCTATAAGGGTTGCCCCATATTCTTGTTGCATAGAGTCTTGTCTTGTGATCTTGATTGACCTATCTTGATATGTTGGAGGTCTTGAGGTGGTTTGGTTACTTGCATAGCATGCTTCCAATGAGTGTAGAACCCATAATGTTGTAATATGATGGTTGAGGATGGTCGGTAGTTTGGGCTACTTGCATAGCATGCTTCCAATGAGTGTAGAACCCGTACGATTGTAATATGATGGTTGAGGATGGTCAATTCATTTGGTCAACTACAATGGTTTAGTTACTTCTCTAAGATTGATCTTTGGTATGGGTTTTGTCCCCAAGTGAGGACGAGGGTAGGTGATCTCCCTAAGTGTCTATTCGGACTAAGAGTGAACACTGTTAGTATTGATGGAGTTATTTGGTTGAATTATGCACTGGTGGTGTTTGTGGGTTTCTTGAATACGGTCTTAAAACCCTACCTTGATATGTTTGTCGTGGTCTTTAGTGATGAGGTATTGATTATTTTAGAGCATGTGAATCATTTGGGGGTAGTGTTGCAAGTCTTGGAGGGTGACAGATTGTTTGCTAAATATGATAGGTGTGTATTGTGGATAGCAAGAAGGTTGTTAGAATTCTTTAAGGATTATGAAACGAGTGTGCATTATTTTTCCTCAATAAGGTTAATGTTACGGTCGGTGCTCTAGGTAGCTTAGCATGTGTTGTTGATGGTGCCAAGGAGGAGACTAGTAGGGTCCATCAGTTGGTTAGATTGGAAGTTAGGTTAAGGGAAGTTGAGCATGGTAGTGTAGCATTCTTGATGGTTCTAAATCTTTTTGGGTTAAGAGGTCTAGATTAGGCAAGGCCTTGATTTCGCCTGATTGGATTTGGAAGTTTTGAGTGAGGAAATGATAAAGTGGAGGTTGTCTCCCAAGGGGTAGTTGGTGGTTATGGTACCTAGCGGGTTAGATATATTTAAGGTTGACAATTGAGTTGATCCTCCATTCCGGGGATAATAACTATTCTCTTATGTTATGTACTAAGACTCTCATTCGTCAAGGCCCTTTGAAAGATTCGTCTATTCATATGTGTCTCTTAGGAAGCTGTGCAGGCATAGAGAAGTAATATCCATATCTCTTTCATTCTATTCAAGCTTATGATGACATGTCAAGTCTTTTCTATGATTCCAAGTCTTATGTTTCAGTCCCCATGTCATTCATATGCATGCATGTTTAAGTTAGTAAGTTTATGATAATTTTACCCTTACGTAAAGATTTTGAACATGGCATTTTAAATGTTATATTGTATTCTTGTTGATGTTGATTTGTTAATGATCACTCTTCTCAAACACATTTCTTTCACATTCAGGAATGAATTTTCCCAAGGGGGAGATATTGAAATGACCCCAAAAAGAGTGCCCAAAAATGTGCCTCGAAAGTGTCCTAAATCATAATTTTCATATATCTAAAAATTCATTCTTTATTCTTAAAATTCGAGTTCATATTCTTGTTCGGGGGGAAAAATTGAGTGGGAGATGGGTCTAACCCAAATTTTAGAGCAACCGTATCAAAATCCAAAAATCTCAAAAATGCAATTTAGAAGGGTCAACTTTAAAGAGGAATATCTCTTAGCACACAAAGAACTGGGTGGGTCAAAACCTACCAAATTAAAGCTCATTTAATGAGCTTTCAAACGCATTTAGATTCACCTCATTCGGAGTTTAATGAAGAATATATGCCCATTTTTGTTAAACTTATTTGTGCAAAGATGCAAATTCCAGTGAGTAATCCGCGTCGCAGAATATTTGGTCCTATTTTGTTTTTGACTTCGGTCCAAGACTTTCAGGGCCTAAGGGTTCCCATACTTGAAAATACCTATATTTAGCCATATTGCACCCTCATATCATCATAAATATTTTTCAATGCTCACTCAAACACTTAGACTAATTTTTCACCATAAATTCAAGTCCCAAAACTCAAGACCAATCTTAAGGATTTGTTCAAGGATTTTATTCAAGCTTCAAGTCTCCATCTCCCATCTCTTTCAAGGGATCTCCAAAGCTAAGGTATGTGGATTTCTTTCATGGGTTCCTTTCACCAATGATACCCTAGCCTCTTTTTACTCAAATTGCATGATTTAAAGTTGATTTACAAATGGGTTTTGCTTATTATGAAATTCATTGTACACTATCTTAAAGCTATGCAAAGTTGCGACTGTTTTGCCATTTTTTGAGCTATAAATCTTAGATCTATTATAAGATTTAATGAGGGGTGTTGATGTATATTGCTTGAGGGTCCTGCAAGGTGTTGATTGATGCTTTTACAATGAATTTTCTTGCATGAGTTTACCTCTTTATTTCATGGTTTTCTACTAGCATTACACACCCTCTAAGTGTTTGATAAAATGTTTGGATATAGTTTATTGAGGAGTTGAAGGTCCAAACTATGAGATATTATATAATGATTATATGATGATGAAATGACCTTATATATATGATCAATTTTAGATAAAGTGTTATATTAGACCATACCCAATCTGGGGGGACTAAAAACCCTGATAATGAACTTATGTAAAGGATAAATTCTATATAAAGTGTTGCATTAGACCATGCCCAATTTGGGGGGACTAAAAACCCTGATAACCTAGATGGGGGTTTGTACTCATCATCTTAGGAAAGGGTTCATACTTCTCTACCTGGTGATGGGGAGGCATCATCACTAACCTATATGGGGGTTTGTACTCATCCACCTAGGGAAGGGTCTGTAGTTCTCCACCTAGCTGATGGGGTGGCATTATCACCAACCTAGATAGGGGTTTGTACTCATCCACCTAGGGAAGGGTCTGTAGTTCTCCACCTAGCTGATGGGGTGGCATTATCACCAACCTAGATAGGGGTTTGTACTCATCCACCCAAGTGATGGGGCGACATCATCACTAATCTACAAAAGGTTGTACTTTGGAAATCTAGCTTGGTGTCTTGTACACATATGGTATCCTATAGGAATATGAGTTACTTAAGCATGTTTTACTTATGCATTGATCATACATGTGATATTGCTGTAGTACGCTTATTGCCTATTATTATGCATTTTTATTATGATTCTTAACTTTTGTTTGCATTGCATCCTACATACTTAGTACATTCAAACATACTAATGCATACTCTATGCCTACACTATATTACCATGTAGGAACCAGAGCTCCTATTGATTCTTCTCGTGGCTAGACAGATTGTTAAAGTTAGCCTTTGGTGAGTCCTCCATTCCGGGGATAATAACTATTCTCTTATGTTATGTACTAAGACTCTCTTTCATTTATTTTATACTTATGACAATAAGGGTTAGCCCAGTTGCTTTGTCTTGGCCTCGACAAAGTATCTATGTTTAGAGGTGTTGTTGGACAAGTTATGTATTATGTTTGAGCTTTGACTCATCTATGTTATTTAAGTATTAAGCTTTCTCTCTCTCCCTTAGTCCCAATTTCCCTTATTCATGTTTCTTATGTCATTTTATATTACTTCCGCGACCAAGGATGTGTAATGATATGCTATGAGGCTTGTTTGGGGTTCCTTTGGGTTCCTCATTCGCTGGTAATGTCTAAGCCCTAGGCTTGGGTTGTGACATTTACACTAGCACTACACACCCTCTAAGTGCTTGATAAGATACCCAGATGTGGTTACTTGATGAATTGAGGGTCCAAAGCATGAGGTACGATATGAATAATGTTATGATGATGAAATAATCTTATGTTTATGATATACTCCATTTAAATTGTTGCATTAGACCATGGCCAATTCGGGGTGACTAAGAGCCCAAATAACCTTGTCGAGGGTTAGTACCTTGATAGCCAATCAGGGGGCTAGTACCTTGATAACCAAGGTGGGGTTTGTACTCATCAACAGAGGTAGGGATTTGTACTCATCAACCATGTGAGGGGTTTGTACTTTGCCACAAGGGTGATAAGGTGAAATTATCATTAAATATGTGAGGAGTTTGTACCATACCACAAGGGTTATGGGGTGAAACCATCATCAACCTACCAAGGGGTTTGTACTTTGCCACAAGGGTGATAAGGAGAAATTATCATTAAATATGTGAGGAGTTTGTACCATACCACAAGGGTTATGGGGTGAAACCATCATCAACCTACCAAGGGGTTTGTACTTTGGAAATCTAGCTTGGTCTCTTCTACATACATGATACCCTATATGGGCATGAGTTACTTAAGCATGTTTTACTTATACATTGATCCTACATGTCGTATTGTTATATTATGTTTATTGCCTATTGTTATGCATTTTGATTATGGTGCCTGTCTCTTGTTGCATTGCATCCTACGTACTTAGTACATTCAAATATACTAACACATACTCTTGCCTACATGATATCACCATGTAGGAACCGGTTCCCAAGTTGATCATCCTCCTCCTCCATGTGGCTAGTACGGTACTACTCAAGCTAGTCGGTGAGTCCTCCATTTCTAGGATCTTAGTCTATATTTCTCTTTATATGTATTGGTACATCCTTCTTTATGTCCTATTTTGACTATGAGGGTAAGCCCGGTTGCTTTGTCTTAGGCCTCGCTCTTATCTATGTATTAGAGGTGTTTGTTGGACATGTTATGTATCTATGATATGAGCTTTAACTCTTTGTCTCTTAATTATGATATTATGAAAGTATTCCCCTTAACCCCTTTACCCCTATTCTTATTACTCTTTATGTCTATTATATGCTTCCAAGACCAATGAAATCTTTGGTGACAGCGGTGAAAGAAAAGCAGGACTGAGATCCTGTCCTACGCTTTATGTCTTTTATATGGTTCTGTGACCAATGAATTTTAATGATAAGTTAAGAGGCTTGTTTGGGGTTCCTTTGGGTTCCCCATTCGCCGTGTCATGTCTAGGTCCTAGGATTAGGTCGTGATAGAAAGCTTGTTGTTTGCCAGTGGAGCTTAAGCATAAAGTGATATGGGCACTGGAAAAGTTGAATCTAGACTGGAATGATGCGACAAACTCTAGGCAGAGCCAACTCAATAAGCATGATTAATTTCATTTAAGGGCGTATAGGAGCTCATCCTTATAGAAACAAAGGATGAATATGTAATATGATCACCGCATAGAGAATCGCAAATTTGCACAAGGGGACTTAATGTTGTCATACAACTCCAGGCTAAAATTATTCCTTGGGAAACTCAAATCCAGATGATTGGGATCTTTCAGTGTAGCATATGTCTTCGATCATAAGGCTATCGAGTTGGAGAAAAGAAATAGTGGGACATTTAAAGTGAATGGCCAAAGAGTCTTAACCATACCTTGACAATATGGAGGAAATAAAAATAGTGAAAATATGGACAATTGGTGAAGTCTGAGTACCCAAGTTGTCTATGTCATACCGTAATAATAAAAATCAGGTGCTGCTTAGGAGGCAACCCAAGGTAGAGACTAGCGCTTAGGCGCCAAGGTATGTTCATTTTGATCCCTGTACTTTGTTTTGCATTTTTGGTGTGCATTGAGTACAATACATCTCTTTTTCGATAGGGTGTGGGAAATTATAGGCCTCAGTAAAGTGTCAGTAACTATGGCCAATAACTATCCCAAATTTTGAATCCTAGGGGTTTTCTTACATATGTTCTTTTTCCCCATGGATATTTAGTTTCTATAGAACTGATATGTTCAGGATGTCGAGGTAGTATTGGTAGTATCTAGTACTAAATCTATGACATATATTTTTTTGTGCTTTTGTGTGAAAAATGATACCTACCAAAATTTTGTTAGTTAAGTCTAGATAGCAACTGTGCATGTTTAACTGTGTTGACAGTGCTTGTTCTAATAAGTGAGGATAAAATTGAGATGAAAAGCATGATTTGAAAGTTTGCATTGATATTGTAATCAGTGTCATGTGAGTGTGAGCTTTCTTTGCTAAATTCATGTATTGTGTTTCAATTCAAAACTTTCCCTATTACTCTGACTTAGACTATAGGTCGGTTTATTAGGAAAGGATCTTCAACTATTGTTTATAATAGTCTACTTAGCCTAAATGACCGACCAAATGAGTGAAATATCCCTTGATCCTAATGTTTGAGCCTTACATGTACCTTTTCTTTGTAAAAATCTAGGTTTCCTAGCCTAATTAGATGTTAAATATTGAAATTGGCCTTGGTCCTTCCTTGAACATTGTGCACCTTAACTGAGGCAAAACGTCTAAGTTAAGGGTGGCTACCAAAAGTGGCCCTGGTTCCTAGGTTGTTTATTGTGCACCTCGACTCAGGCCAAAGGCCTAAGTTGAGGGTGGCTTGTGTAAGGAAAAACACAAAATGAGGGGGGGCAATTAGTGATCCATGGAAAAGGAGATAAAAACATGTACTAGGTGCAAGAAAAATAAGTGATGCCTAAGCAATAAATTAAAAGGAAAAATGTTGTGAAAATATAAGGCAAAAAGCTGAAAAATGAGAATAAAGCACCCAAAAAAGCTTGAAATAGGAGAAAGGGAGAACAGTGTAAAAATAACATTGTTGGTAGGTTTAAAGTGTAGATAAACATAGTGTCAAGGAGGGCCTCTAGTGACTATGTTCCCAAAACATCATACCAAAGCCCCTTGAGCCTTTGTTAGAAGCCAATAAAGTCCTAAAGTGATCCTAGTCCAAGTAGGCATAGGTCATAGTCTTGAATGTATGGGGCAAACATATGGTATTGAGCATTGTATTTGAATGTCTTTTGTGAGAAAGAGTGATTTAGCATAGTCCTAAGATTATACATGAAAATATCATAATAAGAGAGATATGGGACTTCTTTCTGTGAAAGCACTTGCATTGCATTGTTAACGTAGACTAACTCAGTGATTGTGGCTTATTGATAACTACCTTGCTTGCAATAATTGCATTGTCACATATATTGATCTGTACTAGTTTGCTTACTAGTTATAAAATGTGTTTTTAAAAGTGATGTGTGTATCTGTGCTTTAGTTTGATGTTATGTACATCATTAAATTTTTTTATATGTGTTAGTATGCTGTTTATGTAGATTGAGTCCATCGTTTGAGGACAAGCAATAATTTAAAGTTTAGGGTGTTGATATGCTATCAAAATATAGAACTTCGATGCTTAAAAGATGGAATTTTATGTGTTCTCAATGCGATGTTAGTGTATTTGATGTGTTTTTATGTTTGTTTTGCACGATTACTGGGCTGGCATATGTTTTGGGCAAAGTTTGCAGAATTTTCTGAAGTAGAGGTCCACGAGACCCTCATGTACAAATAAATACTACTTACTATCTTATATCTACATGAAGGGGTTGTGAACTATGTTGTATGCATCACCTTTATATAGGATTTAATGCTATGCAATATCTTATACTTACATGAAGGGGTTATGAACTATGTGGTACGCCTGGCCCTCATGTGCGATTCAATATTTTGTACTATCTAATGCTTACATGTAAGGGTTATGATCTATGCTCTTTCTCTACCCTCATATACTCTCCATTATCCCATGCTTACATGTAGGGGTTATAACATATGCTATTACTCAACCCTTATATAGTAACCATTACCTACTAGAAGGGGTTATCACCTATGGTATATCCCTTATCATGTAGTACAAGGTATTTTGATGATCTATTCGTGTCACTTTATTGTGTTAAATAAGTTATGTAAGTTTAATTATTCTTAAAAATGTTTTATCTTAAGCATTGATTACACATGGCATATTGAGCTTATGTTCATTGGTTATGTTTAAGCATCTTGTTTATTATAGTTGTAATCCTTGTTGTGTTGCATCCCACATACTTAGTACATTCAAACATACTAACGCACACTCTATGACTACATGATATTACCATGTAGGCACTGGAGCACCTTTTGATCATCCTCCATGTGGCTAGTAGAATGCTTGAAGCAAGCTTTGATGAATCCTTAAGTCTGAGGACACTATCTTTGTTACTCTTGCTAATTTTGAGACTTCTTTATGTTGAACACTTGTTACTATAAGGGTGAGCACAGAAAGTGTCTTGGCCCCTGCTCTATTCCGCGTTAGAGGTGTTGTTGGATATTTGATATACTTATGCTATGAACTTGACTCTTTTATGTGTTTTTGAATATCAAGACATCCTTTAGTCTCACTTCCTTTTATTTGAATCTCTAGTGTTGTTTATTTTTCTTGTACGACCAAGGATGTGTAAATGATATGCTAAGAGACTTGTTTGGGGTCCCTTTGGGTTTCCATTCGCCATTTCACATCTAGGCCCTTGGCTTGGGTCGTGAAACTTTATGAGACTTAGAGAATTCCACAAGCCGTAAAGATGGTTTCATGTACAATTCTAGTGAGGGGTGAATTTTCAAAGTTAAGTCTATGAACATGCAAACGAGTCTAGACTTGGTGTCATGCCCTATGGATCAAAAGTGGGGAATCTCTAGAAAGTCATAAGATGAAACCCCCTAGAGCCATAGAACTTTATACGGGTTGCAGAAGGGTGTCATAGAAGTCAGCCCTAGATTTGAAGCAGCAATCCACAAAAGCCCATCGATGGACCGTAAAACATAACCCTAGAACTACCCTTAAAGTCTGCCGACCCAGTTATCTTCTTCCATTTTTGTTTTGTATTTTAAACACTATAAATAATTTTTTTAGGTTATTTTTCAAAGGGAGTAGTAGATGGACGTGATAAAACATTAGAGAGCTTAAGAGAAAATTTGTAAAATCTTTATTTTATCTTTTAATTTTAATCTTGTGATTCTTAGTGAAGAGTTTAGATTACTTGTGCTTAATTCTCTTGTATAAGTGCTCAATTATATTATTCAAATTCATACGTACTGTATTTACACTGATCATGGTTAGCTAAATCCACAACTAGGATTGTAGGAACCATGAAGAACTAACAAGGTAAAGCCAGATAATTCATAAATCTTGAATGTGTGCATGCATGTATTAATTAATTTTCATATTGAATGCTTTCTAATGGGGGCCAATGTATAACCTTTCCTAGTGTTATCAACTTGATCAATGTAGTATTGAATAGGAAAAGAGAGTAATTAACAGGATTCGATTGATGTTTCTTGTCGAGTTAACCGAACCGAGCCAATGGAGATTGTATAGGAACAATAGGTAAGGGTTAGTAACGTCACACTGTGGGGATGTTCCAAATCATGTAGTGAAATTCGCCTCTTGCCCAAGCAAAAGGGTTTGGTGAACTTAACTTACCTTTCTGCATGCTACACATGGGAAAAGAATTCAATTATCTGGTAATACTGAGTTAGGAAATCATGGGGAGCACAATACCCAAGTTACTCTTTATACAAACTTAACACTTGTCTTAGTTTAAGATTACTTTTCTTAGATATTACAAAAAAAACCCCTTTTGGGAGACAAGTTGGTTAATCAACTTGAATTGTATTGAATTGTTCTAAGTCCACTATATTCTCTGTAGGATTTGACCCTAACCTCGGTTAGATTATATATCTTGAAAAAGATAGCTTTAGCCTAAAAAAGGAGGTGTAGCTTGGGTGATATCACATAATCACATCCACAAGAAAGACAAAGTTTACAAGGATGTCAAGTGATTAACCAATCTGTACAAATGGAAGAATTAAGCGAGTTCCTTGCAAGTCTCAAAATATATCAACACAATCAACTAAAATTACAAGAACATAACTAAGATACCAAGATAACTTTCAAAAGTACCAGCCAGTAAGAAAAGCATACGAATAAGTTTTTACATGAACCTTAACCTTTTAACATATGACTACCATATTGAGTTTAAATCATGGATCAACACGACATTAGTTTCTTCAACGATTCCCTTAAGATGGTACAAGAGAGTAAGTACCTTAGCACCCAATTCAAATTTTCATTCAATATTTAGCACTTTTAATAGGTAAAAACTAACAAGATAGATACAAAAACTAAGCCCTATTTCTGCAAATCACACTCTTCTGGGCATCTTTATTGCCTTACATCATAACTAGATTTTGAATTTGTAAATGGAAAAACTAGGCTTTTTAGTCCACATGAAAGATGTAGATATATGCATTTAGGTTGAAAATAACTAAGAACAACTGCAAAATACCCCTTTTACAAGAATTTATAATCAAAACACTAACAGGCGCACACAAAGGATTTCTAAGTCAAGATTCTGGACAAGCCTTATCCTAAATTGTATCTATTGTTTTAAACCCATAACATAAAATATTACATCATAACATGAATACAAGAGTTGTAATTATATGTTTTGGGCTTACAACGAACTAATAACCATCACAACATACAACTCACACATCAAGATATGCATAAAATACTAACAACAGTACATAGAAGACTTCTCAGATAGAAAGACTGACTAGAACTTTCACTATGTTTCATCCCTTTTTTTAATACTACAAAAGAATATTAATTATTTTACAAAAGCAAAAAAGTTGTAGATATGTGAATTAGCTTTCCAAACCATAATTACACATTACAAAAATAGCTATGTACCATTAGATATTCTACAATTACAAAATATTGCACAGTTTCAAGACAAAATTTAGCTAGTTACCAAGGGATAGGGGTTTTTTTGATTTTTCCTCAAATCTACAACTATGTGGGAGTTTATAAGGTATCTCCATGTCTTTGGACCAAATTACTAAAGGGGGAATTATATATTATACTAAAAGTAACAAGGAGGCCACGCAAACTTTTTTTTCATTCCTTTTTTGTTTCGCCACACCTTAATCTCTATTATTAAGGTGTATAATATATATATATATATATATATATATATATATATATATATATATATATATATATATATATATTCATAAAAGTAAGCAAATATACTAAGACAAACCTTCCCCATTTCTTTTTCAATGATTCAAGAAAATCGATTCCTCTAATGACATAAATTTGAGTCAAAGAGTTGTGAAGTATGGGTTGATATTACCTTAAGAGAATACCTTTTTGAAAGTGAATACATTAGTTAATAATAAGAGAATTAAAGGAATTGATTTTTTATGAACATTGAGTCTTAGGAGGAGTATCGAGCACCAAATTGAGTGAGACTAAGCCCAACTTGAACTCAATAACTATGTCACCAAACATAGGAGAGGATTGAAATTGTTAAGTCAGAAGTTCCTCTTCAAAGGTCCCTGAAACAATAGAGGACTCAGTTAATTGGATCCACTACAGTTCAATTTGTTCTTAACCCTGGCAAGGATTGAATGGTTGAGGTAACATCAATGAAATTATTGTACAATCCCTGTATCTTAAGTGATTGTTGTTAGATAAGAGAAACTCCCATAAAATATCTATATTGATTACTTTGATTGCATTGGATTTATTGGATTGTCTATGATTGATCATTGTCTAGTCTTTATTCTTTCTTTGGACTTGTGACATTTTGATTGAGTATTTTGTAGTTGATTATTATTCAACCTAGAGCTATTTCATTCAGCCATTTTACATACTCATACATTTCACGTATTGATGTACATTTAGACTACATCATTTTATGACGTAGAGACAACTATTAAGGATCATCAACAGGCACACTATTGAGGATCTATTTGCATTCCATTGACTGGTGACCTCCTTAATTCAGAGGATTTGCATATTACTATCATTTAGCTACTAGAGTTTAGTACTTTATTTTTTTTGATTGAGGTAGTCATGGCATGTCAAGGTACCATCTGGTTAGTTTAGATAGAGGCTTCATAGACCATATTTGGATTGTTGATTGGGATATTGTCTGACTAGTTTCTTTCATACTAGTCTTATTCAGTTGATTTAATAGATTTGTCAACCTTTGACCTTTGGTTATGGATTGGATTATTATTCTAATTAAGTTGATCTTGATAACATAATTTCTTCTATTGTTAGATTATGATTAAATAATTGTGATGAGGCCACGTGATTTGCTTAGCGACTAGCAATAGTCTCTAAGTGCCAGCCATACCAAGTGTATCCTCCCCGGGCGTGACATACTTGGCATTAGAGCACAAACTTCAAGTGTTTTAGGGTGTCTGTCAAGCCGTGTTTATAGGATCTTATTTATGGTTGTGAAATGGCACGACTTCTATAAATGAGGAACTATTGAAATTTAGGAAATGTTTCCCTTTTTTAAATTCTGAATCATTTTATAGAGCTATTCCCTTAGAATCCTAGAGTGATTCGTGTGTTGTTCTAAATATTTTTACTATGTCTAATCTACGAGGTGATAGAGACAGTAAACTTCACATCCTTACCGATAAGTTTCTCTATGACAAAGTGATCAACATGGTAGAATGATTATACCATGATTGTGAGAAGCCGACTAGTGTTTTGAGTTGATTAAATCAAAAGAATGCACTATACTTCATAAGAATTATGCATTCGAGGGAGATCAAGATGCACCCCAAACACTCTTATCCAAAATCTTGCTTTTGATATTATCATTAAGAGGAAAAGTTATGTCTCTAAAAGTTTAGTATTACCATCTGAGGGAGAGTGATTTATGATGTTGTAATCCATATATAGAATTAAGTCATGCTATAGCTAGAAGCGCGATGGTGGAAAAGAAAAGAATAGATAGTGAGAGCAGTGGTTAATTGAGGCTTGTAACCAGAGTTATGTATCTATTAGGTAATTAATGGTGTAGTGAATCGATTGCCATATGTGTTAACAAAAGAGTAGTAAGTACCATTTGATTTCTTAATAAGGTATAGAGAAATAGGTAATGTTATGATGAGTTAGAGTGTGCTCAAACTAGAAGGATGTTTAAGTTAATGTGTCATAGTATTAGTGAGGTGAATGATAAATGTCGAGTAGAAAAAAATAGTGTACTTTTGAGGTGATAGATCTAAACTAGTGTTATGATTCTAAAGCAAGAGCCTCATGAAATTTATGGAGTTGTGACCTTAGCTAAGTAAAGAGGCATAATGAATGGTGAATGGTACATGAGTTAGGTTATGAGTCCTTATTTTATACTCATTTTGGTGCTAGCTTGCAAAGAAATATTATCCTTAGTATGCTATTATTTCTAATCTCTAATGAATATGCATGTGTTATGTTAGATGAAGGGATTAAAAGTGCACAAATGAAAAATACTTGGCAAAATCTTGAAAAAAGAGCAAAAGTGCAAAAAGATAGAGAAAAGTGCCATCGCCTACACAATCAGCGATTCACCAAACTCTCTGAGAGATTACCTAGCATTGCAGCAACCAAGGTTTCAGGTAAAGCCAAGAATGCAGTTAGAATTGATGTCATAAATCATATTCGATGCATCACTAATTGGGACAGGATATAGCCTAAAGTTGTAACACTCAAAGCCACAAAACCCTGACGAGAAGGCAATATGATAGTAACTTTGGCAAATCACTGAATTGGATCAGCAGAGTAAAGAGCTAGAGCCTAATATTACAAAGGAGGAAGCCTTATAAAGATGCAGAAGGAAGCGGTCAAGTGCACATTTACTGCATGGTATGAGTGCTCGGGGATGGTAGGCCTTGACAGCCGAATGGCATTTTGAAGCACAAACTATCAAACATTTGTATGAAGTATATAACAAATTTAGATGTACATATCATATCAGAGCATATTCTTCTTCTTAGCTTTTGGAGAGTAGTACATAGAACTTTCCTCTTAAGAGTACAAGGGTAGATAGGACTTCCATGCTTTTGGGAAGAAAATTAAAGTAGATTAACTGGTGATAATCATCTAATTTTTATTTAATCATGGTACCTAGGATTGCAACTACTGTGTTTCGTATCAAATCTTTAATTTATAGCATGTGTGGCTAAAACCTCCATGTTTGGGGTGTATGTGTGTGCCATTGATATGGATTTTTGATTTATCTATTGGGTTTTTGATGTTTTAACTTATTTATAGTTGATTTGAGTGAATTTATGTCCATTCCTATGTTTAACCTATAATTTCAAAGTTCCATACTTGGGTTTTACTTTAGATCTTTGATTGATGCCCTAGCCAAAATGATTAGATTATGGAATGGATAAAGTCCACAACCATAGATTCAATGGCTAAGGTATTAGGGGTTTAGCTGAGAATTCATAGGCCAAGTGTATCCTCGACAGTCCGCGTATGATTTCGTATTTGAATTATATGAAACACTCATGTGTCATAGTTGAACATGGGTTATAAGCAACCTAGCCTATTCACTCATTATCGACTTATTTAGCCAAATATTTAGACCCAACTAGTAAATTGATTCCCATATTTGCACATCTCCAACATCTTCCATTATTTTCTGACTCAATTGTTAATTTAGATATTGTGTAGTTCAATCCTTACTTCCAATTATAGTAACCCGTAGAACCTATAATTTTTTAGCCCAACAAGTCACTTCTATCTTAAACTACGATTCCCCCTCGGATTTGGCCCAACCTCTCAGTTGGGTTATTATGATGATCACCCTTGCTTCCTTTGAGTAGCTGGGTTGAGCGACATAAAAAATGGCACCATTGTTGGGGAGTTGGTGTGTTCATAACTAAAGTATTTGTTGAGCTTTGTTGTTGTAGTTAGAGTTATTTTTACAATTTTCTTGTTGTTCTTGCTATTGAAAAATAGATGCTAAAATAGATGATAAAAGGAGTGTTCAAGGTGAAATTGTGGGAGATATTAATGACCTTCAAAATATCAAATGTGACCACGTGAGTTGTGCTCGGGCAATCTTATTTCTTCAATAGCTACAAATGCTGAGTTCAAAATCACTAAGGCAATGCCATAGTTACTTTGGCTAAGGGGATTATTCAGAGAATAGGCATGTGAAGATCCCCATGAGCACCTTCAAAACTTTATTTATGTGTGCTCACCATTCAAGTATTGGGGTGTCATACAAGAGGCTATTAGACTGAGGTTTTTCCCTTTTTCCATAATGCGAGAGGCCATAAAGTGGTTGGTCGATCTTCCCGAGGGACAATTGCATCATGAGAAGAATTGAAGAACGAGTTCCTTAAGAGATTCTTCCTAGCTTCAAGAATGATTAAACTGAGGATGAATATAGAAAATTTTAGAAGTATTGATGATGAACCATTACATGAGGCTTGGTTGCAATTTTTGAAGCTTCTAATTCAGTGTCAAAATCATGGGATCCCTAATCATTTGCTGCTGCAATATTTCTATGTAAGCATGAGTATCGTCAAGGAAAGTTTGGTTGATTGGATAGTCTGAGGGGGGCTTATGAAGTAAATATTTGCAGCGACCGCAGTGTTCCTAGATGAAGTAACTAAAATAAGCAAGGCATGATACACTCATGAGGATTATACTTTATTTGCAAAAGGGGGAATATCTAAGGAGTAGTTGGCCAAGGAGAAGGAGTGAGATGAGGTCATAGGAAGAATGGTAAAATAGTTGAATTTGATAACACAATATGTGACCAAAGCATAAAAACATAATGTTGTTCAAGATGAAAGTATCTTGCCCTATGAGCACGAGCTAAGTGGGAGTGATTGTGAAGAAGAGGAGTGCTTCATTAGGAATCAAGTATTGGGTTCTTGGCCGACCTTTTAACGGTTACCTAAGAATCAAGGTCAGAAAATTTGAGTTGGTTGAGATGATGGTATAAAATGAACAAGTCTTTACAGTGTCATGATGGGAGACAAGATAGATTCAATTTATCTTAATAGTATGTCAACTCGGACAAATCATAGGTTGATGAAATGCTTGCTCAGATTTTGAACAAAATGGAAGCTTCGAACAATATGCTGAAGGAGATGATGTCAGAATTATCCAAGTTGAACCTAATAGTGTTGTCTCATGTAGCTTCAATTAAAAGTTTGGAAGCTCCTTTATTAGTGTTCTTATCCCAACTGCATAACCCAACGAGAAATAAAGACCAAATATGCATGACTATCACTACCAGAAGTAGCAATGCTTTTGAATCTAGAATGGGATCTGAGACCCTTTTATTTAGAGAAATTAAGGAGTGCAAAAGAAGTAATAAAGGGAAAGTGAATGAGAGCAACAACATTCTTGGTAAGTTGGAGAGTGTGTATGATATGGAAGATAGGGATAGATTAATAGAAGTCAACACGGAAATGATTGAAAAGGGAGTCACTCCTCAAAAGTTGTGTTGGGTGCTATAACTTTCACTCAAAAGAAGGAGAAGAAAGGTGGCGAAGCAAACTTTAAAAAATTTCTATCCATTTTCACTTCTTTAGAACTTAATATCCCATTGATTGAGGCTCTTAATAAGATACTAGTATATACACAAATTATGAAGAATTTGGTGATAGAAAAGAGAGATGTAGAGTGTGAAATGATTGAGATTCCACATAACTGTATCGCCATTTTAACTAGACATGTAGCAGTAAAGAGAGATGATCCGGGTGTATTCAAAATACCATGCACTATCAGAACATATAAGTGTGGTAGACCCCTATGTGATTTAGGAGCTAGTGTAAATTTGACTACTTTGATGGTGTTTAAACGGCTTGGTGTGAATACCTTGGCCATAACAACATTGAAGCTACTTATGGTAGATCGATCAATCAAAAGACCGATCAAAATATTATATGATGTCTTGGTGATAGTAAATAAGTTCATATCCCTAGCAGATTCCATAGTTCTAGACTGTGACATAGACATTGACGTGACTATTAGTTTGCCAAACATTTTTATCCAAGGGTAGAGCCTTGGTGGATGTTGATAACAGGAGTCTAAAATTCAAGGTGAATGATAAAGAGGTAAATTTCAATATTGATAAATCAATAAGAAGGTCTAATGACTTCCAAGTGAACACCATCATTGATGTGGTGGATGAAGTTGTGTAAGATCTTGCGGAGTTAGCATACTCAGGAGCTGACTCAATAACAAAAATTATGTTGAATTATAGGGAGGAGGATGCAAATAATTATGATGATGTGATAGCAGCAATGGTGGGGGCTAGAAGTCACTCAAGAAACTCGGCCAAGCTTGTCATAGGCTTGAAAAACTAGGAAACACAGCCAGCAAAATCATCTATTGATGAACCACCAAAAATTGAGCTGAAAGAGTTACCAAACAACTTCCAATACACCTCTTTGGAAGATAAAAAAATATTGCTAGCAATTGTAGTAGCAGGGCTACATGAAAAACAAGTTAAGGCTCTTGTTAAGGTGCTGAAGAAACATATAAAGGCTATTGATTGGACAATCACCAACATCGTGAACATTTATCTGGGAATTCGCACCCACAAGATCAAATTGGTTAAGGGATGTAAGCCTAGTGTTGAGCATCTGTACCTACTCAATCCTCCTATGCAGGAGGTAGTGAAAAAAGAGATTATTAAGTGGTTGGATGCCAGAGTGATATACACAATTGCAGATAATAATTGGGTAAGTCCAGTCTAGTATGTGCCTCAGAAAGGAAGCATTACTATGGTTCCAAATAAGAATGGGCAATTAATATCAACACAACCAGTCACCAGGTGGAGAATCTGCATGGACTATCAAAAGCTAAATGCATTAACAGAGAAAGATCACTTCTCACTGTTATTTGAAGACCCAATACTAGATAAAGTAGTTTGGAGGGGGTGGTATTGTTTCCTTGGTGTATATTCTGGGTACAATCAAATATCTATCACCCCTAATGATCAAGATAAAACCACCTTTACTTGCCTTTGCAATATATTCGCATCCAAGAGAATGTGATTTGGATTATGTAATGCCCTTGCTACATTTCAAGGATGTATGTTATCTATTTTTGCTGACATGATGTAAGATTTCATGGAGGTATTTATAGTTGATTTCTCAGTATTGGGTAATACTTCTGATCAGTGTTTAGGTCATTTTTGGAAAAGGTATTGCATAGAAGTGTTGAAACAAACTTGGTGCTCAACTGGGAGAAGTGTCACTTCATGATCAAAGAGAGAATTTTGTTAGGCCACAAGATTTTGGGGAAAGGACAATAAGTTGACCAAGAAAATGTTGAAGTAATTTTAAAGCTTCCACCCTCCCATTTTAGTCAAGGGAGTGCGATGTTTCTTGGGGCTTCCTAGATTTTATAGATGGTTCATAAAAGACTTTGCTAAAATAGCTTGCCCCATGTGCAAACTATTGGAACAAGAATCACAATTTGTTATTGGCATGCTTGAAGTCATTTGACGGTCTCAAGCGAAAATTGATCGATGATCCAGTGATAATTTCTTTGGATTGGTGTAAACTGTACGAGGGGATGTGTGATGCAAGTAGTGTAGCTCTTGGGGAAGTGATATGTCAATAAGTTGGGAATCTGTTCCACCAAATTTATTATGCTAGTAAGATATTAAATACAGCCCAGAAAATTTATACATTGATAGTGTAGGAGTTGTAAGTTGCATTGTGCACATTTGAAAAAATCTAGGTGTATCTCTTGGGTATAAGAGTTGTTGTCCACACTGATCATGTTGCACTTTGCTATCTTATGAAAAAGAAGGATGCTGAACTAAGGCTTATTTGGTTGGCATTGTTACTACAAAAGTTTGATTTTTAGGTAAGAGATAGAAGCAACTGTAAGAATCAAGTGGTTGATCATCTGTCTAGGCTTGAATCATCAATCTCTTAGGTTGAAGAGGACAAAAACTTTGGATGAAGCAGTGATAAAATTAGTTGTGTGGCTATGCCTTGGTGTGCTGATTTTGCTAATTACTTGGTTAGTAGAATCATTCCCTATTTTGCAAATCCCCAGCAGAGGAGAAAGTTCTTGCATGATGTAAAGAAATACAATTTGTATGAGCCTTATCACTTTAAAGAGTTTTCAGATAAAATGATCTGAAGATGTGTTCCTGAGTTGGTAATGGAGGCTATTCTAGAGGAATGTCATTCATCAATAGTAGAAGGCCATCATAGAGGAATATTATGGATGTATCCAAGGTATTGCAAAGTGGCTATTATTGGCCAACCTTGCATAAATATGTTCACAAATTCTCCAAGGCATGCTCAAAGTGCTAATTGCAAGGAAATATCTCAACAAGGCATGAATTTACATTGACCCTAATTTTGGAGTTAGAAGTATTCAATATGGAGGGGGAGGGTGGAGGGGAAGATTTTATGGGCCAATTCACAAGCTCTTTTGGTAACAACTATAACCTCTTAGTTGTCGACTACATCTAAAAATGGGTAGAAGTTGTGGCCTTACCGACTAATGATGGCAATAGAGTAGTGTAGTTCTTAAAGAGAAATATTCTCACCCATATTGGTACTCCTCGGGCCATCATTACAAATGGAAGATCTCACTTTTGCAGTAGAATATTTGTATCATTGTTGAGTAAGTATAAGGTAAATGGTGACAACCTCATATCATACATAAGCAAACAAGTAGGTAAAAGTATCAAACCGAGGGATAAAGATGATTCTAGCTAAAATAGTGAATGGGAATAGGAGTTGTTAGGTGGCTAGGCTTGATATCGCCATATGGTCCTACCATACAACTTATAAGACACCTATTGGAATGTCCCCTTACCAACTTGTGTTCAGAAAAGCATGACACTTGCTTGTTGAATCAGAGCATTGGGCTTTAAGGGCTCTCAAGAAACTAAATTTTAAATCCGACGAAGCTCTAGAAGCTAGAGTAACCCAACTCCATTTGCTAGATGAGTTTAGGTTGAGCACTTATCAAAGCATAGCCCTTTATAAGGAGTGGATAAAAAAATAGCACGACCAAAAAATTTTGTAAAGGTAGTTTGTTAAAGCGAATTCGCTGATGCTCTATAACAATAAAATGTATTTGTTCCTTGGGAAACTCAGATTAAAGTGGTCTAGTTCTTTCAAGGAAATATAGGTACCTGTTAATGGAGTGGTAGAAGTTGAAAACTACAAGGGCAAGAAATTCAAGACAAATGGACAGAGGCTCAAGAAATATTATGACAAACCACCGGATGTTTGGGTGGTTCATGTCATGAAAGTTAGTGATGCTTAAATGTACCAGACATAATCGTGCCACGACATTAACTCAGGTGCTTCTTTGGAGGAAACCCAAGTGAGTAGTGGAATTAAAATAATGTGTGTTGATGGCTACAAGTTTGTGTTAAGAGAAGAAATAGGGGAACAAAAGGAAATGTTTAGAATACAATGGGCGGACCACTGATTGACATTGACAACCTTGGCTTAGACCACTTTTAGGGTCAAACATTGGCCTTGGAATTGCTATTGATTTTTTTGATCTAAGGATTCAGTCGGTGTGTCACTGAGAAAAAAAGTGTGCCTACCTATTTGCCCACCTTTTAACTCGTCATCAGCCTCCTTGGGTGCTGTTAAATTTGGCGATCTCCTAGAAAATTTGATGGGTTGCTGAACTTCAAACGTGATCTCAAAATTGACCACACTTTGTCTCCCTTGAGGAGCCCAAAAGCATTACAACATTTGATGAACTTGGTAAACAAATTGGTGTATCGTCGAATTAAGAAAATGATGATAATTTTGATCTTCTTTTGAAATCAAATTGTTGAGTGAGTCACTACAAAATTGGGTGAAGACATTAATGAATTAGTATATCTCTTCAGATACTCGGTGATACTTGGTTGTTCTGCTTTTTAGTCCATGGGGTCAGCTTCAAGAGAAGGTAAAAAGGACGATCTCATGTGCAAATGGCAGACCACCAACTACTCTCTACATCATGAAATAGTAATATGGAAGTCGAATGTGATACCCCATCACTCCATATTCATATGTTCCTATGTTTCAAACCTCATTCTTATGGTTAGGAAGTGTATTAGGATCATGAGAGACTTCTAGTACTTGGATGAGTTCAAGACTTCCCTTTAAATTGAGTTTTAGGTGTTGGATTGTGCAAGGGTAAACTGTTAATGGCCATAACTTTTAGCACACAAATAAATGGATGACCCATTACTTTCCAAATGAAAGTACTTTGAGTGAGCTTTCCAATGCACTTGGTTTCACCTGATTCTGAGTTCGGACGAAGCAATTATGCCCGTTTTTGTAGAGCCCCTTCGTGTAGTGTTGCCACACAGGCTAGTAAATGGGTCGTTGGCATATCATATCCCATGAGACTGTCCTAGGGCCTGAAATGTCCACATTTTGGCTAAGTCATGTGCCACGACTAGCCAGATGGACCGTGAGGCTTTCGGAGCGAAAATATTTTCGAGTATAAAATTACCATCTCGTAACTTTCTCGACCTTTTGTAAGTATCATTTAACAGACTAGTAAATGAACGATGTGCCTTTACATAACCCATGAATTAGTCAGTGAGGTGACCCTTTGACAATTTTTTCCTTCGTTTCACTAATGGCATTTTTAAAATTTAATCTATTCTAATAGCTTTTTGGGACTTCTAATACTATCTTAACCTTTCCAAATGACCTAAACCCTATTCAAAAGAATGAAATTCATTCCTCCCAACTTTAATACACTCTCAACCTCTCTCAAGAGCCTTCACCAAAACCCCCATAGGAATTCAGGGAACTCAAGAGCAAGTTTTGGATTCCAAGACCCCCTTAAGAGCTTCAAGTCTTTCTCAACCAAATTTCAAGAAATTCAAGGTCTATGGTATGTTGTTTTAACCATTGGGTCCGTTCACCCATGGTGCCCAACCTTTCTTTTTATACAAAATTCATATTTTCAAGCTAGATTATTTATGGGTATCTCTTATTATGAATGTAAACTGTAAACTTTGTTGGGGTTTTATGAAATATTGATTAAATATGCATGTTTTGAGCTAAGGAACTTTGATCTATTGTGAGATTTGCTGACATTGAGTTTTCACATACGATTTCACTCTTGATTTACATGATTTTGAATGAGCAATACACACCTACCCCTTATTTGATGAAAGGCCTTTTTTCAGGGATTCGTAAAGTTTTGATGATCTATGGGATGATTTATAAGTCAAGTGACTTGATGATGATTTTGGGCTTTCTAAAGATGTGTATAATTCATGACAACCTCCATGATGTTGTAAAGCCAGATTAAGCCCTTTTCTTAAAGCTTTTTACCTTTTGTGAGCCTTTGATGTTGATGCAAGGGTATTGTTTGATGATGATCTATTTGTGTGTTTGAAGTTAGGTTCACCATTAGAGGTCAAAGATATTTTAGTGCTACTCATGCCATGTTTCAATGTTTCTTACAATTTATGTGCCACCATAGGATGATGTTTTACCCTTTCTTTAGTAATGGATCCATTTAGTACACTTTCTCATGATGTTCTTCCCGAAACTGGGTTATGTTCTCATATGGTCAAGTTTCATAATGAAATCCTTTTCAAAATTTGGTCATGTTTCCATAAGGAAAGTTACTTCATATGAAATTGGGTCATGTACTCGTAAGTTTGAAGTATGATTTACCTTTTCAAGTAGACCACCTCTTTACCAATGAGGGGTAACCATCAGGATTCCAACATGTAGCTTGCTAGGTAATCATCAGCTCTCAACCCTACTCAACCAAAATTAGTCATGTTATACATCCAACTACAATCCATTTACTCAAAGATCAACAGGGTAAGGAATTTTAAAACTACTACATTAGAGTATTTAAGGTAATAAGATGAATGGACAAGTTAGGAATGGTTTTAGTTATATGATGAAGTTGTTTTGAAACTCAACAAAATGCTTACTTTGCTGGGGATATAGGACAGAGCAGAATAATTATATGTTATCCAGTGCAAATCATAAATTAAGTAGTTGATCATGAATTAATAAAGATAAGCCAGCCTAACTAACCTTGTTACTTATTTTACTCACTTCTCTACTCCATAATTCAAAGCATAAGTAGTTAGTAAAATATTCCCCATCAATTACTCTACAAACAAATATCCCTTCTAATCTTAACAATACATGCTATAGTGTATGCTCTTTTCTAAAAATTAACCGAATGATTAATTGAATTTAAGTTAAAACTTTTAATCAGTGGGAGCCACTAATATTGTTTCTACTTTACACACCAAAACACAGATAAGTGAGCACTTGATCAAACACATTAATTAAAAGAATAAGTAGAGAGGAAACATTTATTAGTTAAATGTACAAAATTTTATTTATTTAACGATAATTACATGTAAAACCATAAATAAAAAGAAACCAAAGCTTAGTTAGCATATAGCCAAATATGTAGAAAAGTTTTAAACAAGTACATGGAATTAAGACTCTAGCTAGTAATGGAGTGATTCATACATTAGATCTGACTCTTGCTTCAATGCTCTCTTGCTATTCTAAAGAAGAAGAAGAAGAAAAAAGACTAAAAATCAAAGGGCTTATAAAAGCCATAGAGTCATTCTCTACAAATGAAGGGTTAACTAACTTAGACTCAAAAACTGTCTTGAACCTAAACCTCTAATAAATTTTGTATTAACGTAGTACCTCAAAAGCATCTCGGGCATCTATAAGACTCATTTTTTAAGTCCAGGGTTTCTACTTCTTTTCTCCATATCTTTCTTCTCTACAATGAGAACCATCACCAACATTAAGATACCGTCCCCTCCCATTCTCCTTAATCCATGCTTTTACAGCACTACAAATCCCAAATATTGGTTGGTTTTCAAGACAATTAGGAGGGTAAATAATGTTAATTTAAGACTCTTTTAAGAATATTGTAGTCTTAATCTTGTGCAAAGGACTTCAAAAGTCATGTGAATTTGCTTTTAATTTGCAATAAGTACCACTAGCACTTTAAGCTATACAAGAATTACTCAAGGACATGAACAGAAATTAACTTACAAATGTAGGAGATGAACGAATATCGAACACTTCCTACTGCTGTGAACTCCCTCGGCGAAACTATTGCTGTTGCAAACTTCATCACTGCCGGTGGAGGAGTGACTTCCTCAACGCAGCTGCAGAGTTCATGGCCCTCCGTAACTTAGGGCTTTTAGAGAAAATAAGATAATGACTTTGTGAAGCGGTTTTTTTTTCCTTAATGAAAAAGCATTTTTAATGAGTGTATTACTTTAATAAGACCTTGTGAGGTCTTGTAATTTATTTTTATTATAATTATTATTTTATAAAAAAAAATTTAGAGACCTCGTGAAGTCACTATTTTAAAAAAAAAAATTAATTCTAATCTCATAAAATTGCTATTATTATTTATGGATTTTCTTTTTAATTTAACCGACCTCATGAGGTCTCTTTTATTAAAAAAATAAAAAATTATATCCAATGGAATAGAGACTCATGATGTCTCATTTTAGCGACCTATTTTTGAGGTCTCTTTTAACAGTTATTTTAGTAGTGAGAACTACATTGTTTACTCCCTTTTCCTCCTTCTATTGATTGTACCATATTTTTGCTACCCCTTTGAGTTGATAGGCTGCCAACTCCGCCTTACCCTCTGCCTCACACCCATGTAAGACAAAATCTTGCAGACCTCATCAATGAACTCTTGAGGGTCCTCACTCATCTTTAACCTATGATATTCTGGGGGATTCATCCTCATGAAATCTCTCACCAAGATGCTAGTGTAGGAGTATGAGGGGCTTGGACCCCTTGGTTGGCTTGATTAGCCACCATTAGTGGAAGCAAAGTGAGAGCATCCTGGAGCTATCCATTAGCCGATTGCTTCTCGGGTGTGCTGGCTCTTATCCCTCTAGTGGTATGCATGATCTAGCATAGTAAAGGACAATTGTTAGTGGAAAAAACCTTACTTCGACTTTTATAGTGTGAAGGCTTTTCTTCTTCTCGTGTTAGGCATGATCTAGAATAGCAAAGGACAATCATTAGGGGGAAAAACCTTAACTCAACTTCTATAGCATAACATAGAGTAAGAAAAAGGGAAACATTTCCTAAATGCCTTATAGCCTCTAGCTCATAGTTGTGGTGCACAACACAATCATGAATAAGACTTTAATCGACAAGGTGTGTTGGACTTCAAGGATCTAACAACCTGATGCTCTGATACCATCTTTGTCATAACCCAACAGGGCCTAGATGTGATTGGTGAATGGGGAACCTGAAGGGATCCTTAAGAAGCCTCATAGCATATCATTAGACATCCTTGGTCGCAGAAGCAATTAAAATAAGCATTGAGAGAAAATAACTTTGGACAACTAGGGCTAAGGAAACACTTTCACATCATAAGAATAATAGAGTCAAGAATCTTAGCACAGGTACATAACATGTCCAACAACACCTCTAATATATAGATAAGAATGGTGGCCATGACAAATAACAAAGCCCACCCTTATAGTCAATACATAAATAAAGGAAAGCTAGTCTTATTACATAGCAAAAGATCATAAGCAACGTTCGTAAAATGGAGGACACACCAATAAGCTTGAGAGACAATTGTACTTACCACGTGAAGGAGGAGGATGATCAAGTGGTACACCGCTTCTTACATGGTGACATCATATAGGCATAGAGTATGTATTAGTACGTTTGAATGTACTAAGTATGGTAACATAATCGAAATGCATAAACATAGGCAACGAGTACATAAAGCAATATGGCATGCATGGAAGATGCTCAGTAAATCATGCTTATATGGATCATAAAATAATTGAAAAGAGTAATCATTCTTAGTGCAATCCAAGGTCCACTACCTCCTAGGAGTGGCGCATGAGGTACAAACTCCTTCATGAGGTTGATGGAGTATTGACTATCCTTCCAAGACGATCGAGGTACCAACCCCTCAACAAGGTTACCCGGGCCTATAACCCCCTGAGCTAGCCTTGGTCATCCCCAAAACTATAGAGATAATATCATATATACACTCCTTTCATCATCACATACATACATTGCTTTTAATTATCCTTTCATCATCATTACATCATTATTTCATCATCATATAGTCATTCAACTTATAAGACATACATTGGACCTTCAATTCCTCAAGAAAACATAACCGGACATTTTATCAAATACTTAAAGGGTATGTGGTGCTAGTGTAAAACCATGAAATTCAAGAGTGTTATCATGCTAGAAAATCTAATGTAAAACTATCAATAGATTCTTGGTAACACCCTTAAGCAATATACATACACACCCTTCATCAAATCTCACATTAGATTGTAGATTCATAGCCCAAAACATAGTAAAACAGTCACAATTTCATAAACCCCAATAAAGTGTAAAGTAATTTTCATATTAAATAAGACTCATTAGTAAATAATCTTTAAATCATCATATTTGTAAGAAAAGAAAGCTTGGGCATCATGGGTGGAAGGAGCCCATCAAAGAAACCCACACACCTTAACTTTGGAGATGAACATGTTGAAGATTAGAGATGGAGACTTAATTTTGAATGAAAACCTTAAGATCCAAATGAGGTTTGAGACTTGAATTTAGGATTAAAATATTGGGTTAAGTGTTTGAATGAGTATTGGGAAATGTTTAGAATGATATGAGGGTGAAAAATGGCTAAGCATAGGTATTTTCACGTTTTGGGACATTTAGGCCCAAAATCCAAAAGTCTTGGACTACACAAATATTAACTAGGCAGAAAATACACAAATCTGCATCATGGAACTATTGCAAAAATAGGATTTCTTCATCTGCACGCCCCAGCAGCGTCGTGCCAGGGACGCACAAACCTCACTTGAATTTGCATTTTTGAAAAATTGAAATTGCTTATTGTTTGCTGTAAAATCGGGGTTAGACCCATTTCCACTCAATTTTAACCCTTGAATAAGAATATGAAATTGGATTTTCAATATCACAAATGGATTTTGAGATATACAAAAATTATGATTCCGGGCACTTTCAAGGTATATTTCGCTAACTTTTTGGTGTCATTACAAATTCATAAAAATTTCTATGATATTATATGGCTAGATTAAGCCCGTTTCTTAAAGATTTAACCTCTTGTGAGCCTTTATGTTGATGCAATGGTATTATTTAATGATGATCTATTCCTATGTTTGAAGTTATGCTCACCATTATAGGTCAAAGATGTTTTAGAGCTACCTACACCATGTTTCAACATTTCTTACAAGTTATTAAGGCTATGATTACTTTATATATTCCATGGTATTTGATTTAGCACCAATGGATTAAGGGAGGGCTCTCTTTCCTAGAACTATGTGCCATCATAGGATGATGTTTTACCCTTGCTTTACTAATAGATCCATTTAGTACACTTTCTCTTGAGGTTCTTCCCGAAATTGTGTCATGTTCCCATAAGTTGAAGTTTCTTAATGAAATCCTTTCCAAAATTGGGTCATGTTCCTATATGGAAGGTTACTTTATATGAAATTGGGTCATGTTCTCGTAAGTTTTAAGTATAGTTTACCATGGCAAGTAGACCACCTCTTTACTGGTGAGAGGTAATCATCAGGATTCCAAGTTGTAGCTCGCTTAGTCTTATTCTATGTCGGTCAAGGTTACATGCCTCACTTATGTACTATGTTCATGCAATTTGAATTTTTTACAAGTATATTTTATTTCAAGCATTGATCATGCATGTCATATTGTTACTATGCTTATCCATTGCTTATAATTATGCATTTTGATCACGTTGCCTATCTTTTCTTGTATTGCATCCAACATACTTAGTACATTCAGATGTACTTACCTATACTTTATGCCTACATTGATGTTACAATGTAGAAACTGGAGCTCCATTTGACTATCCTTCCAAGCCCGAAATTATAATTTCCATATATCTCAAAATCCGTGCATGATATTGAAAATTGAACTTTGTATTCTTGATTAGGGGCTCAAATTGAGTGGAAAATGGGTCAAACCCTGATTTAAGAGCAAATGATTAACAATTTCATTTTCATAATTTTCCTTATCCAGAATCGATCCGCGATAGTGGTGCAACGCGCAACTGTCGTGGACATGTACTAATTTTGCCTCCGCAATAGGTCTGTGTCGCGAACCAGACATAGACCTGTGTGTTTTATTGCCAATAATTTTTATCTTGGTCCAAGACTTTTGGGTCTTTAGCCCAAGCCTTCCATATGTGAAAATACTTATACTTAGCCATATTTTGCCTTCATATCATAAAAGACATTCCCCAATATTCACTCAAACACTTAATCTTATAATTCTTTCACAATTCAAGTGCCAAAATCCTCTCTGGATCATAAGGATTGCACTTAAGCTTCAAGTCTCTATCTCAAATATTCATCAAGTTCATCTCCAAATCTAATTGTAATAACCCTAAAAAGTGCCCAAAAATGTGCCTCGGAAGTGCCCAAAATTATAATTTTCATATATATAAAAATACATGCATTATTTTGAAAATTTGACTTCAATTTCTTGTTTAGGGGGCAAAATTGAGTGGGAAATGTGTCTAACCTTAATTTTAGAGCAATCGTACAAAATCCAAAATTTTAAAGTATCAAATTCTAGTGTGTGGTGCATGTTCTTGGCGTGACACGCCTCTGTGTTATTTTTGTCCAATTTTTGTTGTCCGATCCACAACCTTTACGTGTTGGGCCTAAGCCTTTCCACATGTGAAAATACCTATATTTAGCCATATTTTTCCTTTATATCATACAAGACATTTTCCAATACTCAGTCAAACATTAGGCTTATATTTCTCTTTAATTTCAAGTGCGAAAACCCTCTCCGGATCTTCAGCAATTCAACTAAGCTTCAAGTCTCCATCTCCAATCATCATTAAGTTCATCTCCAAAGCTAAGGTATATGGCTTTCTTTCATTGATTCCTTTCACCCATGATGCCCAAGCTTCCTTTTTGTACAAATTTTATGATTTAAAGTTTATTTATTCATGGGTCTTGTTTGTTATGAAATTCACTGTAGACTATGCTAGGGTTTATGAAATTGTGACTATTTTACTATGTTTTAGGCTATGAATCTTTGATCTATCTTGAGATTTGATTAAGGGTTAGATGTATATTACTTGAGGGTGTTACCAAGTATCTACTAATGGTTTTACACTGGATTTTCTAGCATGATAACGCTCTTGAATTGCTTGGTTTTACACTAGCATTACATCCCCGAAGTGTTTGATAAAATGCATTCTTAGGGATTCTTTTAGTTTTGATGATCTATTGGTTGAGTTAGGATTCAAGTGACTCTATGATGATTATGAGCTTTCTAATGATATGTTTAAATCATTAAAATGTTAATGATGTTATAAGGTCGGATTAAGTCCCTTTCTTAAGATTATACCTCTATTGAGCCTTTGATGTTGGTGTTAATGAAAAGGTAATGTTAATGATGACCCATTCTTATGATTGAAGTTAGACTCACCATTTGAGGTCAATGATGTTGAGAGCTACTCATGCCATGTGTTTATGTTTATATCATGTTATTAAAGTATGATTATCTTTTATATTCTATGGGATTAGGCTTAGCATCGAGTGGACTAGGTGTGAGTCCCTAAGTACTGGAACTACGTGCCATCGTAGGTGAAGGGATTAGAGGTGAGTCCCCAAATCTCTACGTGATGAGTACCCTAAATATGAGGGTTTGAGATGAGTACCCGAGTCCAAGAACTAAAGGTGAGTACCTGAGTCTAAGATCAAAAGGCGAGTACCCGATTCATATAAGGCTTAGCGGATCCACTTAGGCATTAAGAGGTTCACCTTAGCAAGTAACTTCTCCTTTCCTCTGATGTGGGGTTGGCATTAGGATTCTGAGTTGTAGCTCACTTGGTGTTATTTTATGTTGGTTGATGTTTCTTCCCACAGTACTAATGCATACTCTATGCCTACATGATGTCACCATATAGGAACTGGTGCATCGCTTGATCATTTTGCTCCTCCATATGGCTAGTGCGATTGTCTCTCAGGCTTGTTGGTGAGTCTTCCATTCCAGGGATGTTGCTTATGATCTCTTGCTATGTACTAAAGCTATCTTTCCTTTATTTATGTATTGACCATGAGGGTATGCCCAGTTTTTTGTCATGTTCCCTGCTCTTATCTATGTAGTAGAGGTATTGTTGGATATGTTATGTATCTATGCTATGAGCCTTGACACTCTTGTTTGTTGATGTAATGATATGGAAGTTTATCCTTAGTCCTAATTCCCCTGTTTATGCTTATCTCTCATTGTCATTTTAAATGCTTTTGTGGCCAAAGATACGTAATCATATGCTTTGAGGCTTGTTTTGGGTTCCTTTGGGTTCCAAATTTGCCGATCATGTCTACACCTTAGTCTTAGGTCATGACAAAGATTGTATTAGAGCACTAGGTTGTTAGTTCCTCGGAGTCCAAAACACCGCATTGATTAGAGACTTATTCATGGTTATGTTCTCCACCATAACTATGAATAGGAAGCTATGAGATGTTTTAGGAAATGTTTCCCTTCTTCATGTTCCAAGTCCTGCTATAGAGTTGAAGTAAGTTTTTCCCCTCTTATGATTGTTCTTTGCCTTGCTAGATCTTGCCTAAAACAAGAGAAAGAAGAGCCCGCTCTCCTAAAGAACAATCGACTCATGGAGAATTTTTGGGATACACTTACTATATTAGCTCAAGTTGTTGCTAATCAAGCCAACCAAGGAGCCCGCCCCTCATGCTCCTACTCTGGCATCTCAAGTGAGGGACTTTATGAGAATGAATCTACCAGAATTCTATGGATCTAAGGTAGATGAGAAACCTCAAGAGTTCATCGATGAGGTCTATAAGGTATTGGCTATCATGGGAGTTAGATTGGAGGAAAAGCCAGAGTTGGAGGCTTACCAACTCAAAGGGGTAGCACAAATATGGTTTAATCAATAGAAGGAAGAGAAGGGGTTGACAATGTAGTTCTATGGAAGGAGTTCAAGGTGGCTTTTCTTGATCGGTTCTTCCCTCTTGAGTTTAGGAAACCTAAATTGGTGGGGTTCATAAACTTGAAACAATGATCTTTGAGTGTGAGGGAGTATGCCCTCAAGTTCAATGAACTTTCAAAATCTGCCTCCCAATTGGTGGCAGATCCAAGGTCTAGGATGGGTAAATTCATGTGAGAGTATCCGACTTGGTGAGTGAGGAGAGACAATTCCGCTATGTTGATTAGTGATATGAATTTGACCCACCTCATGATTTATACAAAACAACTTGAAGGGGAGAAGCTTAGAAAGAAAAGAAGTGAAGGGTACAAGAGGGCTCGATTTAATGGTAGCTTCCAAGGTCAAGAGTATGGCGATGCTCCAAACAAAAGGGTGGCGAAGGATGGGGTGGCCGACCCCAAGTATCAAAGTGAAGGTGTTGGTGGTGAGCTTCTCTTACATGTGACAAGTGTGGACCATTCGGGAGATTGCTTAGTCTTTTCGGGTGCATGTTTTAAATATGATGGAATGGATCATAAGATGAGGCGTTATCCGTGGCTTCCTAAACATCATAAGGATGGTCGTCGATGTTCTCAACCATACCTCTCTAGGGGTCACTAGACTTGACTTGGTGCTTCACGGGTAATTTGAAGGTTTTGATTTTGATGGATTTGGGTTCCTGTATACCTTGCATTATTCCATATTGGTTGCTTATGGGCCTCTTGTGTGCCCCGACTTGTTATGTGAACCTTTCGTGTCTACCTCTTGTGGAGTATATTGTTACTAAGAATGTTCATAGGTGTTGTTCCGTGTTTACCTTGTCTTAAGTCTTGCCTTATGACTTATTAGAGTTGATGTGGTAGAATTGATGTCATGCTTGGGGTGGATTAGTTGCATGCATATTGTGTCCCTATAGAGAGTAGAACCCATAGAGTTAGAATCTGACTCCCTATGAACCCGTCTTTGAGTGGGAGGTTGTCAAGTGGTAGCAAAGGAGGTAGTCCATTCTTATCTTAGTCCAATTAATCTCTAAGGGTTGCCCCATGTTCTTATTCTGTAGGGTCTTGTCTTATCATCTTGGTTGGACTTAGGTTGTTGGATTAGAGGTTTAGAGATGGTTTAGCTACTTGCATATTATGTTTCCAATGAGTGTAGAACCATAAGGTTGTAACATGATGGTTAAGGATGGTTGATTTATATGGTAAACTACAATGGGTTAGTCACTTCTTTAAGCTTGATCTTTGTTTCTGGTTTTGTCTCTAAGTGAGGATGAGGGTAGGTGATATTCGTAAGTGTTTTTCCAGACTAGGGGTGAATATTTGAGTATTGTTGAAGTTTTTTGGTTGACTTATGCACCAGCTATGTTTATGAGTTTAATGAATAGTGTCTTAAAACCCTACCTTGGCTTGTTGGAGGTGGCCTGTAGTGGTGAAACGTTGACATATTTTGAGCTTTTGAATCATTTGGGGGTATTATTGTAAGTCTTGGGGATGAGAGACTATTTGCTAAATATGATAGGTGTGAACGAAGGATAACAATAAGGTGGTTGGAATACCATAAGGTTCATGACATGAGTGTGCATCATTTTCCTTGGTCGGGCTAATGTTTTGGTCAATGCTTTAAGTAGCCTAGTGTGTGTTGATGATGGTGGTAAGAGATTACGTGAGGGGTCTATCATTTGACTAGATTGAGGGATTAAGTTGGAAGAAGTTGAGCATGGTGGTGTACTATTCTTGATGGTTCCAAATCTTCTTTGGTTGGAGAGGTCTAGATTAAGCAAGGCCTTGACTTCGTCTTATTAGGGTTGGAAGTTTTGGATGAAAAAATAGTAGAGTGGAGGTTGTCTCCCAAGGGGGAGATGGTGGTTTATGGTACAAAGTGGACTAGGTGGGTTTAAGGTTGACAATTGACTTTAGGATTGTGAGCCCTTGTAGGAAGTAGAGAAGGGTTGGTAAGGTTGCTTATGGATTGGAATTACCTAAGGACATGGTTATTGGTTGCCTAGTTTTCTTGCTTTTGGGTTAAGGAGATGTGTTGGTGATTCTAGTGTCATAGAAATCTTTGAGGTTTTGGGTGTGGTGGGGGATAAGTTGACTTAGGAGAAGGTCCTTGTGGAGGTAATGGATAGAAGGGATGAAGAAGTTGATTGATGAGGACTTAGTGTTCGTTAAGGCACATTGGAAGAATCACCAAGTCAATAATGCCTCCCAGGGAGCTGGAACATGCACGGAAAAGAGATATTTGTACCTCTTTCATTTTATTCAAGCATATGGTATCATGTCAAACCATTTTAGTGATTTCATGTCTCATGTTCCAGCCCCTAAGTCATTTGCATGCATTCATGTTTACATTGAAAAGGTTCATGGTGATTTTACACTTATGTTGAGATTTTTAAAATGGTGTTTTAAGTGTGTTGTTGCATTCTTGTTGGGGCTGGTCTCTTTATGGTTACTGTTCTCTTGTAGATTTCTTTAACACTCAAGGATGAATGTTCCCAAGGGGAAGATATTGTAATGACCCCAAAAAGTGCCTGAAAATGTCCTACGAAAGTGCCCGAAAACCATATATCTAAAAGTCCCTACGTTATTTCAAAAATCTGATTTCATATTCTTGTTCAGGGGGAAACATTGAGTGGTAAATGGGTCTAAACAGAATTTTAGAGCAACCACACCAAATTTCAAAATTCTAAATTGTCAAATTCCAGTGTGTAGTGCGCATTCTTAGCGAGACACGCCTCTGTGTTATTTTTGTCTAGTTTTTGATGTTGGGTCCACGACCATTGGGTCTTGGGCCTAAGTCTTCCCACATGTTAAAATACTTATACTTACATATTTTTCCTTCATATCATACTAGACATTCCCCAATACTCATTCAAACACTTAGGCTTATATTTCTCTCAAATTTCAAGTGCCAAAACCCTCTTCAGATCATATTTTTCCTTCATAGCATACTAGACATTCCCCAATACTCATTCAAACACTTAGGCTTATATTTCTCTCAAATTTCAAGTGCCAAAACCCTCTTCAGATCGTAAGGAATTCAATCAAGCTTCAAGTCTCCATCTCCAATCTTCATTAAGTTCATCTCTAAAGCTAACGTAAGTGGGTTTCCTTTATGGGTTCCTTTCACCCATAATGCTCAAGCTTCCTTTTCTTACAAATTGCATGATTTAAAGTTGATTTATTCATGGATCTTGTTTATTATGAAATTCACTACACACTATGTTGGGATTTATGAAATTGTGACAATTTTGTTATGTTTTGGGCTATTAATCTTTGATCTATCCTGAGATTTGATGAAGGCTTTTGATGTATATTACTTGAGGGTGTTACCAAGTATCTATTCAAAGTTTTACATTGGATTTTCTAGCAAGATAACACTCGTGAGTTGTATGTTTTTACACTATTACACACCCGCTAAGTGTTTGATAAACTGCCTTTTTAAGGATTCTTTAAGTTTTGATGATCTATTGGTTGAGTTAGGATTCAAGTGACTCTATGATGATTATGAGCTTTCTAAAGACGTGTTTAAGTCATGGAAATGATGATGATGTTGTAGAGCCGAATTAAGCCCCTTTCATAAGAATATACCTCTTGTGAGCATTTGATGTTTGTGTTAATGAAAAGGTAATGTTGATGGTGACCCATTCTTATGATTGAAGTTAGGCTCACCATTTGAGATCAATGATGTTGTGATCTACTCATCCCATGTCTCTATATTTATTGCAAGTTATTAAAGTATGCTTATCTTATATATTCTATGGGATTGGACTTAGCACCGAGTGGACTAGACGCAAGTCCCCAAGTCCTACAACTATGTGCCACCGTAGGTGAAGGATTAGAGGCGAGTTCCCAAATATCTAAAAGGTGAGTACCTGAGTCCTAGCTTGAGGTCAGTACCCTATTCCAAGAACTAGAGGCGAGTACCCGGTTCACATAAGGCTTAGTGGATACACATAACCATTAGGAGGTTCACCTTGGCAAGTAACTTCCCCTTTCTCCGATATGGAGTTGACGTAAGGATTACGAGTTGTAGCTTGCTTGGTCTTATTTTACATTTGAAGTTTCTTCCCACACTTTGTATTATGAACTATAAAAGTTGATTTAGATTGTAAGCATAGTTTTACTTCAAACATCATTTATACATATCATATTGTTAATGTGTCATCTATTGCTTATGATTATGCATTTCGCTTATGATGCCTATCTCTTATTACATTGCATCCCATATACTAAGCACATTCAAACATACTAATGTATACTCTATACCTACATGATGTCACCATGTAGGAACTGGTGCATCGCTTGATCATTCTCTTCCTCCACGTGGCTAGTACGATTATCTCTCAAGCTTATTGGTGAGTCCTCCATTCTGGGGACGTTGCTTATGATCTCTTGCTATGTCGTAAAGCTTTCTTTCCTTTATTTATGTATTCACCATGAGGTTGAGCCAGGTTGTTAGTCATGGTCCCCACTCTTATCTATGTAGTAGAGATGTTGTTGGATATGTTATGTATCTATTCTATGAGCCTTGACTCTCTTGTTTCTTGATCTTATGATATAAAAGTTTACCCTTAGTCCTAATTCCCTTGTTTATTCTTATCTCTCATTGTCATTTTAATTTAATCTATGACCAAGGATGTGTAGTGATATGCTATAAGGCTTGTTTGGGTTTGCTTTTGGTTCCCCATTCGTCGGTCACATCTAGGCCCTAGGTTTGTGTCATAACACTAAGGTATGTTGGTTTCTTTCATAGCTTTCTTTCATGTGTTCCATCAACCTCATGAAGGGGTTCATACCTCATGCGCCTCTCCAACGAGA
This sequence comes from Solanum virginianum, assembly GCA_000787875.1. Lineage (NCBI taxonomy): Eukaryota > Viridiplantae > Streptophyta > Magnoliopsida > Solanales > Solanaceae > Solanum > Solanum virginianum. The sequence goes on from DF357729.1 coordinate 110,505, forward strand.
TGGTAGGCCTTGGATTGCACTATAATGTTCACTCCTTACACCTGTATTATGTTCTATATAAGCATAATTTTACTTCAAACATCATTCATAGATGTCATATTGCTATATGCTAACCATTGCCTATGCTTATGCATTTTGATTATGAACTTATCTCTTGTTTCATTGCATCCTAAATACTTAGTACATTCAATGGATACATTATGCCCACATGATATCACCTTGTAGGAGAGCTCCTATTGATTCTCTTCGTAGCTAGACAGATTATTCAAATTTGCTTATGGTGAGTCCTCAAGTCCGAGGACAATATCTATCTTCTCTTAAGCTTATGTTTAGACTATATCTTATATGTTTCGATTACCTATTGTCATTATTATGAGGGTGATCTCGGTTGCTTATCTTGCCCCCGGTAAGTATTTAAGGTTTAGAGGTGTTGTTAGACATATTACGTATCTATGCTATGAGCCTTGACTTTCTCATTACATGGTGATTATGATATGAAAATTTACCCTTAGTCCCAATTCCCCTTGTTTATGTTTATCTCTTATTGTCATATCAATTGGTTTCGCAACCAAGGATATGCAATGCTATGCTATGAGGCTTATTTGGGGTTCCTTCTGGTTCCCCATTCGCTGGTCACATCTAGGTCCTAGGCTTGGGTCGTGACAAAGATGGTATCAGAGTACTAGGTTTTAGGTTCTTGTCATCTAACACACAGCGTCGATTAGAGTCTTATTTATGATTATGAAGAGCACCACAACTATGAATAAGAGGCTTTGAGGTGTTCTAAGAAATGTTTCACTTTTTTGTGATCTATGTAGTGTGACAGAGTTAGGTCCCCTAAGGCTTATTGCTAATGCATAACTGTTGAATTACAGCATATGTCTCAAGCCATTCAGGGTGATGATATGACGAATGTGGAGGTTCACAATGCTCTATGGGCTTTGGCTAAAGCAGTGGCAAAATAGGCAATTCTCCTTGATCAACAAGTGAATGCTCCCGAAACATCAAATGGTAAGAGGAGAGGTAGTGGGGCCAAGAAGGCCCATATTCAAGGAAAGTTCCAAAGTCTCAAACATAGAGGTGGTGTGGTGCCTTATACTAGGTGACAAAAATATGGTAGGTACCATGCTAGCCCATGCTTTAGTGGTACCCTTGTTATGGTTGTAAAGAGTTGGGCCATAAGGTAAAGGATTGCCCTCGTAAATGCAATAAAAGTGAAGGAGTTGTTTGTAGGATTACTAATCCCAAGTGTCAAAGGTGTGAAAAGTACCACAGTGGCCCATGCTTGAGGAAGACCAATGCTTGTTATGGGTTTAGTAAAATGGGTCACAAGCTAATGAACTGTCCATATGTTTAAAGGAAATATGAAGGTTGCCGACCTTTAGATCAAGGTGGACATATTGATCAAGTTGTTCAAGAAAAGGATGATGTGCCCGATGTTGCTATCAGTATGTTAAAATTTCCTTTGGCTTTGATCTGTTTGCATTGATGGGCTGGTGTGCCACTATTTCTTTCATTATTCTTATTGTTACTAGTGGGTTTCATGTGTGTCCCAAACTCTCTTTGGTGCCTATCTCATTGGTGAGTCTATTGTTATTTGAAAGTTCATAAGTGTTGTTCCATCTTCATATTGCACTAGGTCTTGCCTTATGATTTGTTGGGTTGGTGTGGTGGATTTTGATGCTATGCTTGGGATGGATTAGTTACTTTGGTGTTGAGTCCCCATTGAATATAGGACCCATAGAGTTATATTCTAATTCCCTATTAAATTCATCTTTGAGTAGGGGCTTGTAAAGTGGTTGCAAAGGGGTAAGTTCGTTTCTTATATTAAAGTACAATTGATCTCTAGGGGTTGCATTTGGCATATGGTATAAGTATGGGTGTTGGACCTAAGTTATTTCTTTTGAGGTGATTTCAGTGATTAGTGGGTGACTGAAATCGTTCCCGATACTTTGAATTTAGTGTAATGCCTTTTTTGATTGACTTATGCCTGGTTATGTCTATGGGTTTCAGGAATGGGGTCTTTAGTCACTACCTTGTTATGTTGGTGGTAGTCTCTCATGATAAGGTATTGATTTATTTAGAATTTGTGAACAATTTGGGGGTAGTGTTGCAAATCTCCAAAGTAAGAGGAGTTGTATGTTAAGTGTGTGAAGTGTGAAATATGGTTAAAGGAGGTTACCTCTATAGGTCATGGGGTTTCGGAGGATGGTATTAAGATGGATCCGAAGAAGATGGATGTGATTAGAAATCGGCCTAGACCTTTGACTTCCTTAGATATTAGGAGCTTTATGGGTTTAGCGGGTTACTACTAAAGGTTTGTGAATGGGTTCTCTTCTATTTCTTCTACCATGATTAAGTTGACCCAAAAGAATACTAAGCTTGTATGGACCGTTGAGTGTGAAAAGAGTTTACAAATCTTGAGGGATAAGTTTGTGTCCGCTCCTATCTTGTCTTTATAGGAAGTGGGTGGAAAGATTTATTGTGTTATGATGTCCCCTGGATTGGTTTGTGTTGTGTATTGATGCAAGATAGTTAGGTGGGAGCCTACGGTTTAAGATAATTTGAGATTCATGAGAAGGATTATCCTATCTACCTTGAGTATGGGCTATCGTGGGTTTTCTTTGAAATTCGGTGTCATTGGTTATATGGGGTGCATGTTGATGTGTTTACCATTCACTAGAGTCTCCAATAAGGGTTCACTTGAAGGATCTTATCTTGAGACAAGGAGGTGGTTAGAACTTCTTAAGGAATATGATGTGAGTGTCCATTATCATCCCGGTAAGACTAGTGTTGTGGCGGATGCTTTGAGTATGGTGTCTATAGGTAGCCTAGCACATGTTGATGGTGGTGCTAAAAGGGTGGCTAGGGATGTGCATCAGTTGGCTAGATTAGGGGGATTAGGTTAGAGGAGGTTGACAATGGTGGTGTTATTGTGTTGATGATTCTAAATCTTCATTGGTTGATGAGGTAAAAGCTAAGCAAGATCTTCACTCCGCTTTGTTGGAATTTAAGGCATTGGTAAAAGATGGTAAGGTGGAGGTTTTCTCCCAAGGGGGAGATGGTACCCTTCTGTACCAAGGTAGTTTTAGTGTGCCTTATGTTGATGGTTTGAGGGAGAAAATCATTGATGAGGCCCATAATTCTTCTTATTCTATTCACCCCAGTTCTATCAATGTATAGAGATTTGAGGGGTGTGTATTGATGGGAAGGCATGAAGAGAGACATTGCCAAATTTGTTTCCGGTCTTTCATGTGTCTATGTTGAGGAAGTGTGTAGGTAACCCCAATGTTGTTGTGCCTCTTGATGTTGTGGTGGTAGTTGAAGACAACTTGACTTATGAAGATGTTCCTATTGAGATTTTGGATAGGCAAGTGAAGAGACTGAAGAACAAGGATGTGGCTTCTGTTAAGGTCCTTTGGAGGAATCAACAAGTTAAAAGTGCTATTTTAGAGGCCGAGGTGGACATGCAAAAGTGATAGCCTTATTATTTCTACTCCACTCCAGCCTAAGGTATCAATCGAAGTCCTCTATATAATTTCAAGTCTGAATTTAGCCTATGAGATATGCATACATTCATGTTTAAGTTCACAAGTTCATGATGATTTTACTTTTATGTTGGAATTTTTGAAATAATGTTTAAGTGCATTGTTACATCCTTATGTGAGCTGAAATTGTCATTTTTGGGGCTCTCATATATGTTTCTTTGACATTCAAGGACGACTGTTCCCAAGGGGGAGATATAGAAATGACCTAGAAAAAGTGCCCAAAAATGTGCCAATAATCGTAATTTTCATGTATCTCTAAATCCATGCATGATATCAAAAATCTGACTTCATTTCTTGATCAGGGGGTCAAATTGCGTGGGAAATGGATCTAACCCTAATTTAAGAGCAAACGATTAGAAATTTCATTTTCGTAATTTTCCTTATCCAGAATTGAACGGTGATATTGCCACGACGTGCAGTTGTTGTGGACATGTACTGATTTGGTCTCTGCGATAGGTGCACATCGCTGACCAGACATGGACTTGTGTATTTCATTGCTTGTGATTTTTATCGCAGTCCAGGGCTTTTGGGTCTTGGGCCCAAGCCTTCCTATATGTGAAAATACCTATACTTAGCCATATTTTGCCTTCATATCATACAAGACATTCCCAATACTCACTTAAACACTTGGTCTTATAATTCTCTCAAAACTCAAGTGCCAAAACCCTCTCCGGATCTGAAGGATTGCACTCACGCTTCAAGTCTCCATCTCGAATCTTCATCAAGTTCATCTCCAAAGCTAAGGTATGTGGGTTTGTTTCATAGGTTCCTTTCGGCCATGATGCCCAAGCTTCCTTTTTCCTAAAATTGCATGTTTTAAAGTTGATTTACAAATGGGTCTTACTTATACTATGCACACTATATTGGGTTCTATGAAATTGTGACTATTTTACTATGTTTTATACTATGAATCTAAGATCTAATATGAGATTTGATGATGGATTTTAACGTAGATTTCTTAAGGGTGTTACCAAGTATCTATTGATGATTTTACATTGAATTTTCTAGAATAATAACACTCTTGAATTGCATAGTTTTACACTAGCACTACACACACTCTTAAGTGTTTGATAAAATGTCTAGTTATGCTTTCTTGAGGAATTGAATGTGAAAAGCATGTATTATTAATTGAATGATTATATGATAATGGAATGATCATGAAAAGGAATGTATGAATATTATGATAAAAGGAGTGTGTGTATATATATATATATATGATATTATATTTATAGTGTTGGGATGACCAAGCCTAGCTCGGGGGTCGTAGGGCCGGGTAACCTTGTTGAGGGGCTAGTACCTCGATCACCTCGTTTGGGAGTTGTAGGCTCGGGTAACCCTGTTGCGGGTTGGTACCCATCAACCTTGTTGGGGGTTTGTACCCATCAACCTTGTTGGGGGGTTTTTACTCCATCAACCTCATGAAGATGTTCGTACCTCATGTACCTCTCCAAGGAGGTCGTATGCCTTGGATTGCACTATAATAGTCACTCCTTACACTTGTATTACGTTCTGTATAAGCATGATTTTTACATTAAGCATCATTCATACGTGTCATGTTGCTAAATGCTAATCATTGCCTATGCTTATGCATTTTGATTATGAACTTATCTCTTGTTACATTGCATCCTACATACGTAGTACATTCAAACGTACTAATGCATACCCTATGCCTACATGATACCACCATGTAGGAATCGGAGCTCCTATTAATTCTCCTCGTAGCCAGATGGATTGGTCAAGTTAGCTTATGGTGAGTTCTTATATCTGTGGACAATATCTATCTTATCTCAAGCTTATGTTTAGACTATGTCATGTATGTTTGGATTACCTATTGTCATTATTATAAGGGTGAGCCCGATTGCTTTTCTTGGCCCCTGCTATGTATCTGAGGTTTAGAGGTGTTGTTACAGATATTATGTATCTATGCTATTAGCCTTGACTCTCTCATTTCTTGGTACCAATTTCACTTATTTATGCTTATCTCTTATTGTCATTATCAATTGCTTTCACGAGCAAGGATGTGCAATGCTACGCTATGAGGCTTGTTTGGGGTTCCTTTGGGTTCCCCATTCACCGGTCACATCTAGGCCTTAGGCTTTGGTCATGACAAGTAATGTCATAATCTTATGTGTTTTGGATCTTCTTTTGTGTGAGAGAAAATGGTGATTCCTTTAGGCAGTGATCAGCAGCTACATGCGCAATTGTGAGCATAACCATATTTTGATTACTCCTAAGTCATCTCCTGAGGCTTCAAAGTCACATAAGTAGTTTGTGGAAGTTCAAGAATGAATAAAAAATGTGAAAATGTATGTTTTGCTCCATGTGTCCCTATTTGAAAGCTCTGAAATTAGATGAATTCATATTCAATTTGCTTGAGGGCTAATAAAGGCATAAGTTAGGGTGTTGATGTGTCTATATTTCAAACTCATTTTGGGGCCAACTTGTAAAGAAACATTGTCCTTATTTTCCCATTATTTCCAATCTCTAATAGATATGCATGTTTTAGGTCAGGAAATGGGATTAAAACAAAATCTTAGAAAAGGAGATAAAGTGACAAAAGACGGAGAAAAGTGGCATGACCTACACAATCGATGATCCACCGAACACTAAGAGAGACCGCCTAGCATTGCAGCAACCTAGGTTCTTTATCAAGTCAAGAATACGGTCAGAATTAGTATCGCCGAAAGTTACAACACTTAAACACCTAAAAATCAGCCAAGAAGGTGATGTGTTAGGAACTTCGATGAATTAATGAATTGAATTTGTAGAGTGAAGAGCCATCGCCAAATGTTATAGAGGAGGACGCTTTATGAATATGCAGAGGGAAGAGATTGTGTGCACATTCGGCATATCACCGGACTGCTCGGTGATCGTCGGCCTTGATCGCCGAATGGCATTTACCTGTGCACAAACATTCACATATTTCCACTGAGTATATAAGATATTTAGAAAGGACATTGTTCATATCATATCAAACCATATTCTTCATCTTAGAATTTAGAGAGTAGTACATACAACTTTCCTCATAGAGTACAAGGGTAGGTATGACTTACAAGCTTTTGGGAAACAAATTGGAGTAGATTGGCTGGTGATAATAAAATAATTTTTATTCAATCTTGCTTCCCATTGTTACAACTACTATGTTTGGTATCAAACTTTGGTTTCTAGCATGTGTGGCTAAAACCCCCATGTTGGGAGTATGCTATTGATATAGGTTTTTGATTTGATATTTTGACTTATTTGTAGTTGATTTGAGTAAATATATGTCCATTCCTATGTTTGATCTATAATTTCAATGTTACAAACTAGGGGTTTATTTTGGATCTCTGATTGTTGCCTTAGCCAAAATAATTAGAGTGTGGAGTAGATATAATGGCTGGAAACTTCTTGGGGTTTCAGTTGAATTCTATAACCATGGATTCAAGCACCAAGGTATTAGGGGTTTTGCTGAGACTTCTTAGGTCAAGCGTCCTAAACGGTCTATGTATGATTTCACAGTTCAATCATATGAAACACTCATGTATTATAGTTGAATATAGGTTACAAGCAACCTAGCATATTCACTTATTAACAACCCATTTAGTCAAATATTTAGCCCCAACTAGTAGATCAATTCCCATATTCACATATCCCCAACATATTTTCTTATTTCCTGATTAAAATTTTAATTTAGATATTGTATTGTCCAATCCTTACATTCATTATAGCAACCCACCCACCAGATCCTACAATTGCTTAGTTTAACAAGTCAATTCTGTCATGAACTAAGATTTTGTATGGGATTCAACCCCAACTTCTCAGTTGGATTGTTATGCTGATGACGACTGCCCCTGCTTCATTTGGGTTGCCAAGTTGAGCGACATTATTGTGAAGATGAAATACATTGATCAATTATTGGCAATAAGATTTTAGCGGGCTTATCTTCCCAATTTTTATCTAGTAGTTACAGGTTGGTATCATAATATGAGGGGTGTGTGTTATGTACATGTTAGAACTAGACTTTAACCTTGAATTGTGAGAAATATTGTGAAGAATGAAATAACATTATGAAAATAAGAGTTTCAGTTAGGGATTGGCTATAAGAGGCTTGCAATAGTGTGTCTTTGAGATTATGATGTTGACTTGCAAGGAAAGTGACGTTACAAGTATGGTAGGTGCCCTTAGATGGAAATAGAGAATTGAGGATAAATTGTTAATAGGAAGGGACTTAAGATATGTATTTGTGGTAGTGTAAAGTATTATGAAGCTCTAAGTTATGACTTGCCATAGAAACCTAGATAGTATAAGTGAGTTGTCAATGTGGAGTCGGCTATGAATGCCAATAAGAGTAGCAAATGTAGAAAAATGCCCATAGAGACAGAAAGAAGCTAAGAATGGCATCTCAGAAAAAACTCTTAGTAGCAATTTTATATATTTGAGTATAGTATAACAGGAGAGTTTAAGATGTTCTTGGGGATAGTGATGCCTTGACCATATAGAGAGATGTACTTATAGCTTAGTAAGGAGAATTGATTTGCACACTTAGAGAGATCAACTTTAAGATAAGGGACAGATGATTAGGCAATTAACCAAAGTGGGTCTTGAGATTTTGATACTGATGAGTCAATAAGGATTAGACATCAATGGATTTCCATCTCGTGCATTCCTTAAAAATTGATTTAGGTAATACCATATTCCTGTCTTGTGTATGAGTGTCATGTCCTAGACCTATGAACCTCATGTTGAGTTTCGAGGATGACAAATACTTGAATTTCCATGAACTCAGAATGAACCTTGAAAGATGAAAGAGATTATACTACATTATAAAGGTTCTCAGAATGGGTTTCTTGATTGAATCATGCTAATGAGATTTCCCTCTAAGCCCTTTCAGTGATCCTTTATTCCATCTTGATAGAAATGTTGATGATGATAGATGAGTAATTGTTCATGAGAGAGAGAGATAGTTCTTGATTATGAGAATAATGTGGTGCTAATTTCATTTAATGCATTATATGTGGATGAGGAGAGAGATGAGATCTTGATATGTGCAATAAATGTGTAAAAGAATATTGGTCTCTATCTCTATAAGAGTTAATGCAATTGTAGGTGTAGATGTGCTACGATGGGCTTGAAGATTCTTAAGTGATTTGACCTTAAAGGACCATAACGTGGTTAGAATGATTTATCTGATGCCCAAATATGGCACTTTTGATGGTTAAAACTTAGAATTTGTATGCTCTCAATGCAATATGTATGAGTTTTATGTGTTTTTGTCTTTAGATTTGCAGGATGACGGGTTGGCCATTCTTTGGGGAAGAATTTTAGAAGATTTATTGTTGTTTATGATTAAGGAGGACCTCTACGGATCGTAGAACATTCTACGAGTCATGGTAGTACATTTGTGACAAATTTTAGTGATGAATGAATTCTGAAGATCAGCTCAACGAGACAAGCATACGAGTCATAGAACATTCTCTGAGTCGTATTGATGGGTTTCATGAAGATTTCCAGTAATGGGCAATTAGTGAAGTAGAAACCTATGAATATGTAGTATGAGTCATGGATCGGTTTACGAGACCTAAAGTGAAATCATAGAAGATAAGTCTAATATCCTATGAGTTGATTTTGAGAGCCCAACTACGACTCGTAGAGACCTTTTGTGGATTTTGCGGATCAGTTTTTCTATTTTATTTAGAACATAATTGTAATTACTATAAATAGTACTTTTAGGTTATTATACAAAGGAGGACATTATTATTCAGGACTTTTAGGGTTTGTATTTGGAGAACTCAATACTTGAGAGAGAAGATTGTGAGAATACACTTATAGGTAAATTTGATCTTGAAGATTGTGATTCTCTATCTTTGTAGATTTTCTTGATCTCAATTAAATTGGGTAAGTGTTTAATTATGTTTTCTCAATTCATAATTTCTTCATCTACCTATAGCATGTGTAGCTAAATCCACAACTATGGTTGTGGGAACCATGAAGAACTAACTAAGTAAACCTGGGTAATTTACAATTCTTAGAATAGGAATATGTATATATTAATCAATTCTCTTCATTTTGCTTGTTTCCTAATGGTGGCAAACATTAGAACGTGTCTAGTGTTACCGACCGGACCAAAGTACTAATGAATAGGAAAAGATATTGAGATTGATGTGTTCTCTTCTAATCAATCGAACTGGGCTAAGGGGAGGTTCTACTGGGACTTATACGTAATGGTTAGCATTGCACACTATAGAGATGGGCTAAGTCGCATAGTGAAATTATAATCCTACCTTTGACCAAAGGGTTTGCTGCACTTAAAGTACCATCCTATATGATATATACTTGGCATGAATTGGGTTATCCAGTGATTTTAAGTTGGGGAATCATGGGAAATACAATACCTTAGTTGCTCTCAATTATTGATTGTCTCTTGTGATAGTTAGTTTCGTTTACTTTCTTGTTGATTATTGCAAACCACCCCCCCTTCGGAGAATTGAGTTGGTTAACTACTTAAATTGCTTATTGGTGAATTTTTCTTGAGTCTATGCATTCCTTGTGGTTTCGACCCTAACCTTGGTTAGGTTTTATATCTTGACAATAACTTCTTTATCCTCTAAAATAGAGGTGTAACTTAGGCAACATCAAAGATTTTGGCGTCGTTTCCTGGGAATACGGCTAGACTTAGATTGATTCATTAAGTCATTCGAGTGTTAATCCTTAGTTCCCTTTGTTTTTTGTTTTGTTTTTGTTTTATTGTAGGGTATACGAGTAGTGTATGCCCAACATTAGGAGTCAAGGCAATCCCTTAACTCCATTTGATTTAGAGATCCAATGAATTATAAGAAAAATGACCTAAGAAAATGCCAACAATGCAGCCAATGCAACTTTGAATCAAGGTAATAATGATGATGATAGGGATGAACATTCACCTCCTTTGAAGGACATTCCACAGCCTCAGGAGTTCAATGTCAATGCTTACTAATGGAATCAATATAGGTTGAACCCTATAGCTATGGATGTGACAGGAGCTATTGGATTGCCACCACTACCAGCAGACACAAAGTTCACAGTCTCTAGTGGGTTACTTCAGAGGGTGCAGAACCATGGGCTATTTGTGGGCTTACCATCAAAGGATCCACATAGCCACTTTCTTAATGTGGCATTTTTTATAAGAGTGTGATGGAGATACAGGATCTGTCTATGGATGCTGTGGCACTTCGGGTCTTACCATTGTCTCTCACAGGCAATGCTGCATTATGGCTATTTGAGCTCTCACAAAGTTAAATCACAAGCTGGGCAGATTTGCAAAAGGCCTTTTTGGAGATGTACTTCCCTAGATCGAAGAATCTTAGGTTAAAGGACAAGATCACCAACTTTGAGCAACTTTCTGCTAATTCGATAAGCTCTACTTAGGAACGGTTTACTAAATTTCTAAGGAGTATCGCCAAATCCAAGATAGTGGATAATGCCTTTGTAGAGATCTTCTACCATGCCCTTGATGAGAATAGTCAGGCTTGTGCTGACACTATCATGGGGAACATATTTCTAGATCAACCATTAGCAAGGATTATTGAGCATATAGAGCAAGTGGTCAAGACTAATCGTATATGGGGATAGCGAGATAGAGCTACTACAAAGGGTTCATATGCTGTTAGTGTGGGTTCAGAGCAAGCCAAAATTAATGAAGAGAATATGCAGCAACTTGCTTAACTTCATACAAGCATGGATGTAGTGATCAAATAAAATCAAAAGAGAGTGAATGCAATGGTTCACCAACCCCCACATGCACCCATATACGAGGAGCCATACTATAAAGAGGATGCATGTTTTGTGAATGATTAGATAGGGAGTTTTTGGACCAACACCCAAAGGTCCAATCAAAACTATTAGCTCCAAGGTCAAAGAAACCAAGGATGAAACTATGAAAGAGATGGAGCTTTCAGAGACAACGAGGGTGGTTACCAATATAGGAACATGGGTCTATATGTAGATTGGGGTCGTAGAGAAGGCTTCATAAATAGTCCTTTTGTGCCATCACAAAACCATGACATAGATATAGGCAATTCTAGGACTGAGGAGATGTTTGATCATTAGTTGAAGAAGGCTGAGACCCTAGATGAAACTCTAAGGGACATGAAATTACATATTTCAAGTATAAATTAGAAAATAGAGTCTCATTCTGTGGCTATTAAACAACTTGATCAACAATTTGGACAAGTATCAACTCAGTTGAATCACCATTAGAAGGGTAAATTGCCTTGCAACACAGTGCAAAATTGTATGAATGAAGGGTAATATATGACAGTTACTACTAGGGGTGGCAAGAGCACTATTGATCTTCCTACGCCTGTTGATGAGAAAGATGTTCACAAAGAGATGGTTACAACAAAGGATGTAGATGAAGGAGATGATCATGGCAAGGATGGAGTAAGTGAAGCAGCTAAAGTGCTATAAAATTTTAAGCTTATCCCTAGGCCTCCTCCTCTTTCCCCTCAAGAATCAAAAAGAGGGAGGAGGAAGGCAACTTTAAGCACTTCCTCTCCATGCTTAAGCAACTATCTATCAATATCCCTCTCATTGAGGCTTTGGAGAAAATACGGGGCTATGCCAATTATATGAAGAACTAGTTACAAAAAAGCATACTGTGAGTCAGGAGCTTTCTCAAGAGCATTAACATTGCAGTGTTATCACTACGATGTCATTGGCTCAGAAGCATGAAGATCCAGGTGCGTTTACTATACCCTTCACTATAGGTGATGTGGAGTTCACAAGGGCACTATGTTATTTATGTGCCAGTATCAATTTGATGCCCGTTGTGGTATATCAAAAGCTTGGATTGGGAACCCATACTCCTACTAGCATGCAATTGTTAGGCAGATCGAATAGTGAAGAAGCCTGTGGGGATACTTTACGATGTGTTGGTTAAAGTGGAAAAATTCATATTCCTTGCCGATTTTGTGATTCTAGATAGTGAGGTTGACTTTGACATCCCAATTTTCTTGGGATGACCATTCCTAGCCACTTGACGGGCTCTAGTGTATATGGAAGCTGACCAACTCAGGTTTAGATTGAATAACGAAAAAGTTGTCTTTCACATTTGCTAGTCGATGAAGCATCCAAATGAGCTCAAAAGTGAAGTCTGAGGAATTAGTGAAGTCCGAGTGACCAATTTGCCTAAGTCATGCTGTGATATTAAATTAGGCACTACTTTGGAGGCAACCCAAGGTGGACCCTGGCGCTTGGGTGCCCAAGTATGTTTTTGACCCCTTGTATTCTAGTTTTGCTTGATTTTGTGCATTGGGGACAACACATATCTTATTCAATGGGGTGTGGGTAGTTATGGGCCTTAGCGAAGTCTGGGTAGCTTATGGTACATAACTACCCCAATTTTTGATCTCAAGATTTTCTAACCTGTGTTCTTTTTCCTGTGGATATTTAATTTCTATTGAACCAACACATTTAGGATGTTTAGATAATATGTGTAGCATATAATACAAATACTTATGGTATATAGCATATTTTATGTTTTATTTTGAAAAGTGATACCCACCAAATATTTTGATTAGTAGCTAGATAGTAACCATGCGTGTTCAGGTGTTTGACAATATTTGTTATGATAAGTGAGGGTAAATTGAGATAAGAAGTATGATCTGTGAGTCTTTTGTTGATAATGTATGCAATCCCATATGAGCGTGAGCTTATTTTGCTACGTTCATGTATTTTGTGCTAATTCAGAACTTGCCTTATTACTTTACGTTAGATCGTAGATTAAATGGATTAGGAAAAGATCTTAGGCCTTTGTTCTTTAAAGAGTCCACTTTACCCTTAAATAGCCAACCAAATGATGATATATCCCTTGTTCAAAATATTTGAGCCTCACATGTACCAATTCTTTCTAAACACCTAATTAACATAGCATTATATAGTGAAAAATCCTGAAACTGGCCCTAGTCTTTCCTTGAGCATTATGAACCTTAACTAAGGCAAAAAGTCTATGTTAAGGGTGGCTACCCAAAAGTGGCCCTGGTTCGAAGGAGAGATATTGTGTACTTCAATACATGCTAAAATCCTAAGTTAAGGGTGGCTGGTGAAATGTAAAAAACATAAAAATAAGGGGGAGAGTCAGGATAAAGAGAAAAAGAAGAAAAATCATGTACCAAGTGGAAGAAAAATAAAATATGCCTTAGATTGAGCTAAAAAGCAAAGAAGTATAAAAAAGAACGCAAAAATCTTTTAAAAAAAAAAAGAAAGAAGAAAGCACCTGAAAAAGCTTAAATAAGGAAAAAGGGAGAACAAGGTGAAAGTGATAGGGTTGATGGGGCAAGAGTGTAGAAAAATACAGTTTCAAGGAGGGCCATTAGTCACTATATTCCTAAAATATCTTACCAAAAACCACCCTAAGCCTACGTTACAAGCCTATGGTATTAGTCATTAAGCATGAATATCTTTGTAAGAAAGAGCATTTTTGCATTGTCCTAGGTTAAACATTAAATCATCACTGAATGTCAAATAAGGGACTTCTTTCTGTGAGGGTACTTCCATTGCATTGTTGGCATTTGACTTGTTCAATGAGTATAGAGTATTGATAACCCCTTATTTATCATAGTTGTGTTTTCGTATGCACTAGTTGCATTTTTTGTTAAATAGCTATCTGTCCTTTTTTGAAAAGCTGGTGTAGGTATCTGAGTTTGAAATGTATATGATATATGCAGTTGAGTTGAGGTTTGTTTGTTACTATACTATCTATATAGATTGAGTCGTCGCTTGAGGACAAGTAGTAATTTTTAGTTGAGGGTGTTGATGTGCTGTCAAAATATACAATTTTTGATGCTTAAAACATAGGATTTCGTATGTTCTCAATGTGATATTTGTGGATTTTATGAGTTTTTGTGTTTAGATTTTCAGGAAGATGGGTTGGCCATGCTTCGGCGTAAAATTTGAAAAGATTTCTTATTTTTGATGACACATGAGACCCTCTACAAATCGTAGAGCATTATATGAGTTGGAGAGGCAGTTTCCTAACAAATTCCAGTGAAGGATGAATTCTGCAGATCAACTCATCGAGACAACCAAACGAGTCCTAGAGCATTGTACGATTCCTATTGATGGTTTCGTGAAAATTTCTAGTGAGGGGCAATTAGATGAAGTAGAAGCCTACAAACATGCAGTACAAATTGTGGATCAGTTTACAAGCCATAAAGTTGTCGTAGAAGAGAAGTTCAACATCCTAGGAGCTAATTACAAGACCTCGACTACAAGTCATAGAAGACACTATCACTCGTAGAGAACTTTCGTGGAGTCTGCCGACCAGTTTTTTAATTTTATTAAGGACTTAATTCTAATTACTATAAGTAATACTTTTAGATTATTGTACAAAGGAGGAAATAATTATTCAGAACTTTTAGGGTTTGTACTTGGAGAACTCAATACTTGAGAGAGAAGATTGTGAGGATATACTTGTGGGTAAATTTGATCTTGAAGCTTGTGATCCTTATTCTTCTTGAATTTTCTTGATTTCAATTCAATTGGGTGAGTGTTTAATTATGTTTTCTTAATTCATAATTCCTTCGTCTACCCATTGCATGAGTAGCTAAATCCATAAGAAGGGTTGTGGGAACCATGAACAACTAGCTAAGTAAACCTGGGTAATTTACAATTCTTGGAATGGGTTTATGCATGTATTAGTCAATTATGTTCGTTTTACATATTTTCTAATGGTGGCCAACATTAGAACCTCTTGAGTGTTACTGACTAGACCAAGGTAGTAATGAATACGAAAAGTGATTGATAAACAAGATTCAATTGATGTATTCTTATCTAATCAACCAAACTGGGACAAAGGGAGATTGTACTGAGACTTATAGGTAATGGTTAATATTGCACAGTATGGAGATGGGCCAACTCTTATAGTGAAATTCACCTCTCACCTTTGACCGATGTACTTGGTGAACTTAAATTACCATCTTGTATGCTATATACTTGACAATAATTAGGTTATCTGGTGAAACTAACTAGGGGAATCATAGGGAACACAATATCCTAGTTGCTCTCTACTATTGATTATCTCTTATGATAGTTAGTTTGGTTTACTTTCTTATTGATAATTGTAAATGCCCCCTTCAGGGAATTGTGTTGGTTAACTACTTGAATTGCTTATTCGGTGAATTTTTCTTGAGTCTGTGTATTCCCTATGGGTTCGATCCTAACCTTTGTTAGGTGTTAAATCTTGACAACAATCGCTTTATCCTCTAAAATAGAGGTGTAACTTGAGCGACATAAATGACAGACTTGAATGTTTCATTGTCCTGATATAAGTGATTGTGGTAGGTTATTCCTGACCTCTGGATAAGGATTTCTAGTATGAGTATTGAAGTGGTGAGAAAGAGTAACATCCTTTAAGTGAAACTCTTTATAAAGGTATTAAACGGAAACCAAGTGGGTTAGATTTTCATTTGTGTGGTCATTGGGTAACACATAGTGACTTTGGGTTTAACTTGAACGTGATGAGTATGCAATAGACTTAGGCTTTGATGAGAGCTATAGGCTTAAATTAATAAAGTATCATACATGAGGAGAAGAGCATGGTCAAGGAGAGTCACTAAGCTTGAAAGTCATCAGCCCTATCACTTGACACAAAGTAATCCTACCCCTATATTGGAAAAACAATCATCTCTTGAAGTGAAGAGAAAAATTGATGAGAGGATTCAAGATTGTAACCCTTTTTCTCATCCTTATTAAGATGCCTTCTACGGGGAGTTCTTCATCTGCGACTTGATATAGTCATTCTTGAGTTTAAAGTTGGATTGTCCAAAGTTTGAATGATGCAATTTATTATGTTTTGATGTTCCATTCATGCCCCTCAATGATAATGTTAAAGATAATGTCCCTATTCCGTATTTGAAATGATATATTCATCCTTAAGTTTGGTTATTGATTGTATAGAGAGTTTGATTAGTTGATTGAACGACTAATTGAGTCATAATTGTTATTCGTGCCTCAAGTCCATTTCTAGTTGCCCATCATTCGCGGTTCCAAGGGAGAGATATTGAAACACCTTGAAAACTTCCAAGCTA
>DF357728.1:0-54951 GCA_000787875.1 Solanum virginianum
TATTTCTTACTCTACTTGCTTTCAATTTCATCATAAATTATATAATAACTTACTCTATAGTCACATAATATATCAAAAAAGACATTAAAATAAAATAAAATTAGATGAGGGACCGTTTAATACGTAGGATAAAATAAAATATCATACTATATGGGAAAAATTTATGCCGTCAATTAAACGTATTATAAAATTAGTCTCAAATTTAATTATGCATATATATTTACCTTATTCGTCAAACTAAAAATTATTTTATTCCATTTCTTAAATAAAATAAATTAATTCAAAAATTATAATTCAAAAATAATCTAAAAGTATCACGTAAATTAGAGTTCTACTCATACTAATACTCTTCAGCAACATTTTTCAACAAATTTAAAATATGTAAAATTTATTTTTAAAAATTATTATAATAAAACCTAAATTACAATTAATTTAAAAATAAATAATCACATGTAAAATTTTACATATTTGGATTAAACCCTAGTATGTAGCTGTTTTTTTTAGGAACAACTATATTTTTCACGTGAATTCAAATTTAGTCGAGCAACAAATATTCAAATTTTCCCTTTTATGCATTATATAATTCTAATTGTCTCCTGAAAAATAAAAATTGAAGAAGGATAAATATCCCCATGTCAAACTCCGGTGATATGTTTTCCGGCGAGTTTCCGACGTTCCGGTTGCTAGTGGTGAATGATGATACAATTTATTTGAAAATATTGGAACAAATGCTTAAGAAGTGTCAATATGAAGGTATTATTCAATATTTTGCTCTAAAATGCAATATTAATATAAATTTCAAGTTTTTTTTTTTTTTGAATTTTTTAGGTTTTTGGGGGAGAAATATGTTGTCTTACCTAGTAGTTTTGGTTGTTTTGAGTTTTGGGAGTCCTATTAAGTTGAATTAATAGAATTGGTGGGAGGGTATGAGTAGAGTAGTCAAAATTTAAACTTTATGAGTTCTGAAGTTAGAACGCTAACGATTTTGAGTATTAATAATTTGGTTTTAATTTAATGGATCTCGGGAAAACAAGATTTTGCCTTGGATTACGATTTTGAGTATTAATAATTTGGTTTTAATTTAATGTGTATGTATATAATGGAGTTCTTTAACAAAAATACATTGTATGCACTGGTGGGAGTGCTTCATCCTTAACCAGAGGTCTCGGTTCGAGCCTTGGGAGAAGCGTTACCCCCAAAAGGGGCCCCTGCAGTATGCGATCCAAATTTAGGCGGGGCTCCACGGGCTCCGGACACCGGGTGGGAAACCCAAAAAAAAAAAGTTATGAGGTCGAAGCTAGCTTCTAGCTCCGTCCCTAGTAACCATTAAAAAAGCAACAAAGTTTAAGTTAACAAATTGTAGGATTGATGGGAGGGTATAAGTAGAGACGAGTCAAGATTTAAACTTTATGAGTTCTGAAGTTAGAACGTTAACGATTTTGAGTATTAATAATTTGGTTCTAATTTAATATGTGTGTATCTAATGGAGTTCTTTAACAAAAATACATTGTTTGATCAAAAGTTATGAGGCCGAAGCCAGGCTTCTAGCTTCGCCCCTAGTATAAACCATTAAAAAAACAACAAAGTTTAAACTAGCAAATTGTAGGATTCATTGTACAACAATGACTACGTACTTAGTGTAATCCTAAGAGGATAAAATATGCGTAGATTTTACTTTTACCTTAAAAAATAAAGAGGTTGTTTTCAATAGACTCTTGGCTCAGGGAAAAGCATAACAAGTGGGATTCATTGTAAATTAACCAATTCTAGGCTAGTCGTCAATCGCTTAATAGACTTTACTTTTTTCAAGGTTTGAGACCGATAATATGAGGAAGCTCGGTAGAAAGAAGTTTAACCATAAAAAGTATCCCGTTTGTTCTACTTTATGTGGTACTATTACTATTTGGAGAGTCAAAGAGATTCTTCTTTTGATCAATTTGTTTTTCAAATGTTTCGAGTTATTAATTATTGCAGACGTATAATACTTTTCATTTAGTTTCTAAATATGTGATTTTGTTTCAGAAAAAACTTGAGGATTCTATGTCTGAATCTCTTGATCCTCATATTCCGAACCCCGTGAGTAGAAGTTTCTTAAAATTCTGCTTCTAGGTGATTTTCGACTTTTAGATGATTTAGGGAATGGTTATGTTGAGAATTCAAGCTGGAAAAAGCCTTCCCAACGAAGCCAATTTAGTCATTAGTAAACTCGAAGTCAATTGGGGTACTACTGTGAGAAATTGAAACCTCGAGCTTTAGGTTGATATGTTGATCTTGAACAGAACTTTTCCTTTTCTTTTCTGGTCTTCACAATTCATTCAAATTTTAATGGTTTCTTCTAGCCACCAGGTGTGATCGAGCAGAGATTGCATTGTCATTGCTCCGCGAAAACAAAGAATGCTTTCACTTGGTTATGAGCGATGTCCGTATGCCAGACATGGATGGTTTTGAACTTCTTGAGCAGATTGCTCTAGAGATGGACCTGACTGTTATAAGTGAGTATCCTGTTTCGTGTAATACTAACTGACGTTCGTCCCTAAGTAAAGAAATGCTGATTTTTTGAACGGTTTGTCACTGAGTAGTGATGTCCACGGATGATAGCAGAAGTGTAGTTTTGAAAGGTGTGGTACGCGGTGCACATGATTATGTGATCAAACCGGTGAGCATTGACGCTCTGAAGAACATTTGGCAACACATTGTTTGACAAAATAAGGACGAGTGGAAGAGCAAGATTTTGGATCAATCAGGAAAGGTTGAACAACAGAAGGAAGTTGTGCACTCGCGTGTAGCTAATGAAGGGAGGTCGAAAAGCTCAAAGAGAAGGACGGAAGAAAGGAGTGATACAGACACATCGAAGAAGGCACGTACAGTTTGGTCACCAGAACTTCATGAAAAGTTTGTACAAGCCATTGATCATCTTGGAATAGACAGTATGAACCATTTCACCTTTCTTTTTCGATATTTATACATTTTTGTTGACATTGTTCCGACTGTCTGGTTCTTTTGCATCAGAACATGTTTGTGTTATGTTCAGACTTGTTTGTGTATTCGTTAACTCCAACTACGCATAAAGGGGCAGTTCCGAAGAAAATTTTGGAACTGATGAATGTTCCATGCCTAACAAGAGAACACATTGCTAGCCATCTTCAGGTACTTTTTTTCCCATTTCAAGAATGCAGTATCATACTTATTTAATGGCAACCATTTGCTGCAGAAACACCGACTGCAACTACGGAAGCATCAAACAACAACAACAACAACATACCCAGTAAAATTCCATAAGTGGGGTCTGGGAGGGTAGAATATACGCAGACCTTACCACTACCTCATAGAAGTGGATAGGTTGTTTCCTGAGAACCCTCATCTCAAAACCAACTATGGAAGCATCAAAGTGTGAATAATGCTTTCATGGAAGTAACCACGTCTAACCATCTTCAAGCTCTGACACCTAATGGTCAACTTCCAATATTTGTTCCGTTAGCTCACCATTTTAGCGTTCAAAATCAAAGTGAGGAGCAGGTGAACAGTATGTTTTATGGAATCCCAACAACCGTGGAACATAATCCGTCCTTGTTGGGAATGAATATGCCGGTAGGATGGAATGATATTGTCAACAATGCACACCGATCATCTTCAGCAGTAGATTTGGCAGGATGCAGCTTTCCTTTGAGCCTTGACTCAGCAACTGCAGAAGAGGTTAATATTTTCAATCAACTGTATCAGCAAAATGTTGGAAACAACAGAATGGAGCAAAGTGGACAGAATGTAAATGCTTCTATCGCGGAACTAGTCGAGCAAGATGAAGGATATCCCGGTTCAAGCTATTTTCGCGAGCCATTTGGACATGACGAGGACCTCGTGAGCGCCTTTCTCAAGCAGGTTGGTCTTAATATATCATATTTAGCTCACTTCAATACTTAGTTCTGATGTTCTCTCGAGTCTTTTAGTCTCTTCAGAGGTTTATACACCGGTAGAAGTACTAGACAACTTCTGTTTTGATATGCTTTTCCTTGAGTTCAGGGCCTATCGGAAAACAACTTCTTTCCCGTCCAAGACGTGAATAATGCATACATTATACCTTCCTCAGACCCACACGTGATTCGGATTAACTTTTCTGTACCAGCAACAAGAAGAAAGCGAAGGACCGGTTGAATAACAGTTTGATGACGACGATGAGGATGCTTGAGACACCTTCCAATGTAAGATGTGAAGAAACTCTTCATTGTCCGTTCAATCGTTTGTTATGGGACTTTTTGTCGTTTATAGCGATTGACTGTTATACACTTATAATAACATTTGATATTTAAATCTTGCAAGACAACGATAATCTTGTTTTCGTTTTTATTAAAAAATAAGAAAAATGTGACAACAGAATAATCCTCAATCATGAAAAGAAAAGATGCTTCTACTGCTGCTTTGTCTTACCACGTGAAGAATGTATCCACCAAATATAGACAAATTTGGAAACTTGCTATTTCATAGAGTTAGAGTAATAATTTTCAACAAGAGCGAAACTAGCCCTTTGGTAGGGGGTTCGCGTAAACCCTCTTCAACAATAAATTATACTACTTATAAATGATTAAAATAATATATTTTTATATATATAATAAATGTTAGATCATAATTAGTTCGTGTGGCTATTTTTTTAGATTTTAAACCTCTTTAGTAATAATCCTGACTCCACCAATTTTCAAAAGGCCCTCATTTCAAAAATATCAAACCCAAATGCAAACGATACTAGATATGAAAAAGCATCTAAAGTAAAAAACAAATTATAACATATAAATACAATAACAGAGAAAATTCAAGAAATTGCAACATAAAGAAATTATCTAATACAACCATTAGTCAACACACAAACTTATAAATCACACCAAGTGAACTAAACTTAGATTAAAATAAATTTAATTAAATTTAAACTACAAGACAATTATCAACCTACATTCTTTTATCATTCTAGATTCTACTCATACACCTACCCCTCTTTTTAACTCTACTAAGCATAAACAGAACCACAAGAAAGAGCCATCAACAAGAATGCTGCTTGTTCTTCGTCACCCAACTTTCTTCTGTGTGTAGCAGAGCTTGATCTTGGCCTCTGCAAACCTACTTCTCGACCGAAATGCTGTAATCTTTTCTTAAATGGAATGCATGCATTCTTCATTACTGCATTACTCGTCGTACTTTCTCCACTGCTGCTGCTATTGCTACTCTGGTTCTGATGATGATGATGATGATTGACAATGCTCTTATTTGTAAGACTTCTTTGATTTTTTTGTCTTCTTTGTTCAATCCCAAGAGAGCTCTTCGCTTCTTCCGGCTCCTTATCCCACATGCATTACACAGTGACTGCAATTCACCATCATGATTGAATCATTCGTTTCAGTTTCTTTCGAAAAGAATCATAAACATCTTATAATAAAATGTGTCATAACATACAACCATAGTATAACATTACAAAGTACAATCACATATTCAAACCCAAACGGTTAGTCAGTTACAAGCCAGAGTCAGGACTATAGATTAAACAGAAGCAAAGCTAGGTTACTATATCTGAGCCAACTTCATCAAAAAATTACACCAAAAGGTAGAAGATACTAAACCCCCTTGGCTTATTACTATGTTTATTTCCTCTATATTTTAAATCTTACTTAAGCCACCAAGACCAAACCTATGTTGCTCCAACACTTCAAGAAAGACACTACAGGCTCTTTGAATTAGTTGTTTTTTATGACAAAGGGAACCCACAATCGCTACATTTTGGGTATGCACAAGATAAACAAACTCTTGCTCCTACGCAATAGCTCACAAATCACGTAGAAGAGATACCCGCACTAGAAAAACCTCATGCCATGTGTTCAACAAAAAAAACAAGCTCCTCGCTTTCACTAGCAAAAGGTTTCAAACTTGAGACATCCAACATAAAAATATCAAACCTTCATTTTTGTAAAAATAATAGTAATGCATAAAAAACATAAAAATAGAAATTAACAAAAATGACAAACATGTTGGGGAATCTAATTAGATTAAAACCCATCAACAATAATAATCAATGTTGGCATCCAAATAATACAAATAAAATACACAAAATAAAGTAAAATAAAAAAACTTAAGAGTTTTGGGCATTTAGCCCACTTGATTTTCCTTGTGCTGCTGCAACCTCTTTTGAGCCTCCTTAGCCCATTTTCTCTTGTTGTATACACTTGGTGTATATTCCTGTATATCAGTGAATACACACTAATTTCTCGCATTTCCTTGGGCCATGGAGGCCCAAACCTCCTTTTCTTCTGAGTCTGCCCAACATGGAACTAGCCCAAGTTCAAGAATGCCAAAAATCAATGTATATACACTGATATACAAGAATATACACCAAGTGGATACAATAAGAGAAAATGGGCTAAGTAGGCCCAAAAGAGGTTGCAGCAGTATAAGGAAAATCAAGTGGGCTAAAGGCCCAAAACTCTTAAGTTTTCTTACTTTATTTTGTGTATTTTATTTGTATTATTTGGATGCCAACATTGATTATTATTGTTGATGATTTTTAATCTAATTAGATTCCCCAACATGTTTGTCATTTGTGTTAATCTCTATGTTTATACTTTTTATACATTACTATTATTTTTACAAAATTGAAAACCCTTTTACTACAACCACAGTCCTACATAGTAGAATAGTACTTCTCTTCAACTTCAATTTATGAAACATTATGCATTAGACATGTTCTAAGATTCTAACACAATTCCACAAATAATAATTACTCCTATATGAACTAACTTTCAAACATAATCTTTCAACTAAACTTCAAGATTTTTTTTTCACTCTCCATATACACAAATATACAAATCAAAGTATCATTTCTAGCTCAATCAACACTATCATACAAGATCAAACAAAACAATCATACAAGAATCAAACAAAACAAAGGAAGCAACCAAAATTAATCAACTAAATTACTGACCTTAGGTCCAGCAGGTCCACCTCTCCACAGAGGAGTTTTTGTGGTTCCACAATCAGCACAAGTTTTCTGGTTGGTGTCAGATGAGACCCTTTCTGGGGTTTGATTTTGGCCACTCATCTCTCCAGTTTCTTGAACCTAAAAAACCAACAGAACAAATTAATATCAAACACTAATCCACATATAAATTGAAAAAAAAAATACAAAAGGGGTAACTGATGATCACTCACTTTATCACTTATATCCACCATTGAATCAACTAATAGACCACCTTGATCACCACTTCTCAACAATCACAGTAAAAATTAAGAGAGGTTTACCAAAAACTAAGCAAGACCCAGATGAGAAAATGGCAAAAACTAGCAGAATAAAGATTCTTATCCCCTAAATCAGCAGATTACTTAACAGAAACCCCTCTTACTTCTGCCTATAAGCACAACTGTAAAGCAGAAACTAAGCAACACCCAGATAAGAAAAGGCAAAAACCAGCAGAACAAAGAACGTTTATCCCCACAAAAAAAACCTTGATTGACTACAGCTCAACGATCCCAGCTCACAACCAAGCGTTATTTACCCAAAACTAAAACCACCCAGATGATGAAACGAAAAAAAAACCAGCTGAACAAAGAACATATATCCCCAAATTAACCCAAAAAAACACCTCAATCAACCACCTCAACAATCCCAACTCACAACCAAAAGTTTTTCTACCAGAAACCAAACACTACCCAAATGAGAAAATGGCAAAAACTAGCTGAACAAAGAACGTTTACCCCCAAATTAACAGAAAAAAAAAACACTTCGATCACCACCGCTCAACAATCCCAACAAACAACCAAGTGTTTTTCCACCAGAAACCAAGCACGACCCAGATGATAAAATGACAAAAACCAGCTCAACAAACAACGTTTATCCCTAAATTAACATAAAACAAAACCACCCCAATGGCTCAATAACCACTGCTCAACCCTCACAACTCACAACCAAGTGTTCTTCACCAGAAACTAAACAACACCCAGATCATAAAATCACAAAAACCAGCTGAATAAACACCGTTTATCCCCAAATAAGCAGATAAAAAAACTTCTTCGACCTCAACTACCAAGCTCAACTTCGACACAAAACAAAAAAAAACTGAACAAACTAAAACTTCAGCTAAGCTAGAAAAACCTCAGCAACTAAAAGGATAAAGCTAAACCGACATAAAAATCCCCCAAAAAAAGAAAAAAAAATTAACAGAGGCTACGAGAATGATGGAGAAGATAATGATGAACGGACAAAAAAGGGAAGAAAAAGAGTCGTAGCCGAAATAAAATGTAATTGGAGGGGTTTATAAGGAAACAGAGAGTACGGAAAAACCCTAGTAGAGTGAAAGGTGAAAAGACTAAAATACCCTTGTTGTGAAATTTTTGATTTTAATAATTTACCCGCCAAATAAAAGAAAATCGGATTTTAATTTTTTAAAAACGGCGCCATTAATTTGGGTTTTTTTTTTTTAATTACTTTTTGGAATTTGAAGTTTGGTGGGATATAATTTTTGGCAATTTGAGGGAAATAATTCATTTTGTATTTGCCGGTCAATTCCAAAATTAGGATTTTTATATTCAAGGTTTTTTTTTCAATATTCGATATTTTCTTCATTTTAATTTATATGATATTTTTTGAATTTAAAAATTTATATAAAAAAATTTAATCATAGATTTTTTTTAATATTTTTAATTGTTAATTATTGTAACTTATAGTGCATATAACTATATAAATTTTATTTTAAAAAATTAAAGACTTCAAATTTTTTATACTACCTATTACTACTCTACAACCTTTAAGTAGAGGTTGATATTGTGATATATATAATCGAAAATCGAATTATCACATTGAATGAGAATATAATGCCCCAAACTTTAAAAATATATTTGGTATCTATTTTTAATTATCAAAATCAAATTTTGAAAATATCAAATCGAAGATTTATGATGATTATATGGATGACTTTAACTCATTTAAAAAATGGGATGCAATGGGCAAAGCTACAAGTGTACTTGGTCTCCAAACATAAGACTTTGATATTTATTTTAGCAAAATGCATTTAATATGTATAAATATAAACTTTTTTAAATTTAGAACTCATAAAGTCATGATTTTAACTTTAACTAGTGTTCAATATTCGCTAACCAAAATACTATGTAGCACTAAAAATAGAATTTGAAATATTAATTGAGCGGAGACAAATTTATGATTTGTGCACATTAAATATTGGACGAATACGTGTTTATATTGCTATCATGTTAATATTCTTTCATTCTTTATCAGAATTTTCGAGTTCGAGCCCTTTTTAGTACCGAATCATTTTTGTTTGGAAGCACTTTACGTCCCTCTCCAATGCGGGACTTTTCCGACACAAATCTAAATTTAGTCGAATTTCAATGTAGATATCAAATATCAAATAAAAAATAAAAAAAAATCAATTTGTTCAATCCTTTAAGTTGTACAAATTATTTGTCTGCATATTTTCGTATAAGTTCATCTGTTTCATACTCTCTTTTTATATTGTTTCTCATTCAATATTTGATACATGAATTAGAGCATCGAATAATTTAAATTTGCACTGTGTAAGATATATTAAAGAAGTTAGAAGCGCTCTTTGTAACTATTTTTAAATTTTTCTTATAATTTATTCTTTCTTTAACTGAAGTTCTTTCATTTGAATTCGAAAAACAGTAACGTTCCTAATATGGAACATTTTTGTATAATTCTTTTTTACGTGGAATGAATTTGTTCAGTTAGCTCAATAATTAAAAAGATTTCATATTCGAGTTAGGAAAAAAAAAGTGGGGTGGGTAGGTACATAGAAAACTAATTAAAAAGTGTACTTAGTTCCAAAATTCATGCAAACATGTTGTCAACACACCTAATTTGTTGTGTTTGTCTATTAGCACTAGTGCTATTACTAGCACCTTAAATTGAGAATCTAGCCAACTCTTAATGAACTTGTTTGTGAGGGTTTTGTGTCCTCTAAATTAGTATAAAGTAATATTATTTAATTCATCATATTTTGTTTAATACCTTTTCTTCATTTAAATTAAAAAAATATTAAACATTTTTTAATAGTTGAAATAAGATGACTTGACCAATAAAGATTGTGTTGAGTGGTAAAGATTCTTTCATCCTTAATCAGATGTCTCAAGTTTGACTTTCTTTGTGTATAAACGTTATACCCCCCCTAATGTGAAACTTTTTAGTACTAGTGTGAATTTAGTCGGCCTCCAATATGAATATCGGATATCAGATAAAAAATGAAAAAAAATATGACGACTTGAACGCTCACAGTAGGAAACAATAACCCAATCCAATAATATTGCATGAGTAAAAACTAATAAATATACCAGTAATTGTGTTGCAGATGATTGGATGTAACGGAATAATAGAAAATAAGACTGGTGTAATTTTGTTGCGTTGTTTTAATATCTTAGATGGCCATTTGAACAAGTCATAATACACTAGCGTTATCTTAAGTTAAAAAACATGTTTATATATTATGTCTTTATATAATTAACGTGCGCTTTTAATATTTCAAATATGTATTAGGTAAAAATAGATTTATTTTTGTGGTTTCTATCTAAAGTGAAAAAAAGGAAAGAAAAGAAAAAGAAAAAGGAAAAAAAAAGAAAGGTATCTATTAAAAAGTAAAAAGAAAAAAAAAGTGTCTACAATAAAAATGTCAACCATGTGGTACTTGGGGGAAAAAGAGATTAAAAAGAACAAATAATCTAATGAAAAATAACTTTTTATGATTTGTTGACTTCTCTATTTGCAATAATCTAATATTATTGTGTTTATTAACTTCATCAATATAATTTTTCATTGCCACTTTAAGTAATGTATATACAGTAATAATATATTCAGTATATTTTACACGTAATATTCGAAGACAATGAATATACGCAAATCTTATTCATATATTTTTTTTGAGATTGAAAATTGTTCTTGATATACATATACAATGCATATTCTGAATGATTATTTTATAGTGATTTTAATAGAAAGTTTTAATTGACTTATTATTACTATCAATTTATTTCAACTTGTTTGGGACAAAAATGTCTATACACACATTATTATTTTGATAAATTGTAAAAAATAAAATAAAAATTTAAAATGTGTGGCATTCATGAATGAGAATCCAAAGATGATAAGGCCCAAAAATTGGCAAGGGACAAATGGACAATGAGAAGCAATGTTGTTTGTTAGTTTTTATTTGAGTTAATAAATTTTAAAAATTGATAGAAACTAATTTTATTTATTTTTATAGTAAACCAGAATAAATGTATTGTTTATAATATTGGATCAATAAAATTTAATAAATTTAGTCAAATATATATCTATTTTGAAAGTTTTATTTATTATGTTTAAATTAGAATTGAAAAATAATAATTTTCAAAGATTAAATATGTTTTATCTGGCAGCGAACTAATTCAATACAAGAATGATATATCGTCATAAACTAGGAGAATAATGTTAATACTATTGTTATACAAGGAAAAACTAATTTAATATATATCTTAAACTAATTCGACTAAATTTTGAATATCAAACACAAACACATAACGTACAAGAAAATGGAAATATGAGTGTAATATGTATACAAATATAATACATTCAATATAATTACATACGTAAAATCTAAAATAACGAAACATATAAAAATTTTACTCCTACTTTTATGGATAAGAGATGAATATGGTGGATGTGAGTCAAATTTTTTATGTGAAAATTATGTGTCTAAACTCTAATGAAGGGGTTTAATTAATCCAAGTAGCTAATTCATTAACCACATAATTTTAAGATAAGCTTTATCCTAAATTCATGAACTTTATTTGTTAGAAATCACATGAATGATACATAACAATAGAATTATCCTATCTTTTGTAAATGCTGATCCTTAATTATACATTTTGAGTATAAATTATAAATATTTAATTCAGTTATCGGATCAAGTACTAAATATCTAATTATTTGCATGAATATTGACATAAATAGCCGATTGAATTTATTATTTACATTTCTTAGCATGTATATATGAATTAGACATATATATCGTCGATTATTTTTAATTTAAATCACTAGACGGACGAGATCAATTTTTCCTTAAAAAAATGAAAAGAAAAATCACAAATATTTGAAAATCATGATGGGGCTTAATATCACTTTGTTAGTAACAAAATCAAGTAAAAATTTTTTTTTGGTTCTATTGGTTTAGAGAAATATCATTTTCAGATAAGGTTCTATCCCTTATGTCCTCTCATCTGCTAGAAAACTCCCAAGAAAACATTTTATATTTATATATATATATTTAAGGCAATTTAGATTGAACATGAAAATTTTAATTTTTGGACGTAAAGAAATATAAGTCGATATTATAATGAAGTATAATTTTACTTGACAAGACTTTTCACTAGAATGTTCAAATGGGACATCAATGATATGGTTCAAACGATTATTTTATAAATTTTTATATTTTTTTATTATTTTATTTTATATAATTAAAAATAAAATACCTTGTAATTTATTAGATATCCGTTCAAACGATTATTTTATAAATTTTTATATTTTTTTATTATTTTATTTTATATAATTAAAAATAAAATACCTTGTAATTTATTAGATGTCCGAATTTTGTTAGATATTACTCGAAATTCGAGATGCTAGAGAAATTAGTATAAAAATTTCATCGTCATATTAAATAAAATAAAAGTAAAATAAATTCCTACCAATAGATATCATTTTTCCCTTTTATGTGTCCCATCTCTAGGCTAAGTCTCAATATCAATTCTAACAATTTGTAGGTCTTATGCGACGAGAATGATTCAAGAACATATAATTCTATGTCTTATTCTAACAATCAAATAAAGATAAAAAAAAATTACATAGAGAAATGTTGAATTTTGTATTATTTTCTTCATCAAATTTTACTAATAAGGAGAAAAACACATTATTTATGGACCATTATAATCAATTACAATCTACTCTTATTTACTGGTCCCATTTCCTTTGCCTTTGCCCTTAACAAGTGTTTTTGTATTTTCCCAGTAGCAGTCTTTGGCAATGGTCCAAAAATAAATGATTTTGGAACCCAGTATTTAGGCATTTTCTTTCGACTGAAGTTGATAATATCTTCTGCCAACTTTTGTTGATCTGTTTTCCCCACATCAGGCTTCAACGTCACGAATGCACAAGGTGATTCACCCCATTGCTCGTCGGGCCTGGCAACTACAGAGACCTCGAGTATAGCAGGATGTAAGTAGAGGATATTCTCGACTTCGACACTGCTTATGTTTTCTCCGCCAGAGATGATGATGTCCTTTGATCTGTCTTTGATTTCTATGTATCCGTCTGGATGCTTAACTGCAAGATCACCTGAATGATACCACCCTCCAGCAAAAGCTTCCTCGTTAGCTTTTGGATTCTTAAGGTAACCTTTCATTACGATATTACCTCTGAAGACGATCTCTCCTATTGTTTTTCCATCTGCTGGGACAGGTTTCATGTCGTTTGTACTGACAACATCTAAATGCTCTAGACCAACGTATCTGACACCTTGGCGTGCATGTAGACGCGCTTGGACGTCTGGGGGAAGTAAATCCCACTCAGGCTTCCATACGCATAGAGTGGATGGGCCATAAGTTTCAGAAAGGCCATAAGTGTGTAAGACGCGGAAGCCACGTTGTGACATTGCAGCAAGGACAGATGGAGGAGGAGAAGCACCGGCTGTGCTTACGTGCACAAGACGAGGCAGAGGAAGGATGGTGTCCTCTTTTGGGGCATTAACTATTGTGTTGAGTACCACTGGTGCAGCTGAAAAATGAGTCACACCAAGATGCGCTATGGCCGAGTAAACTGCCTTAGCTGATACCTACATGCAAGAAATTTGAAAGTAGAACTTCAAACAAACTAAGCAAAATGAAAAACAATTCGACCAAAATAGCTCCTATCATGTCCCTCTAAATTTTCAAATTCGCGCCTTAGTGTCCAATTTCATGATAATACCCAATACTATTGCCCTTGTCGATTCTACATGGTTTAGATTTTATCTAAATGTCATCAGTATGCGATATGGTGAAAGATAAACAATCACACTTGCATTCGTTCATCTGACTCAAAGGAGCTAATTACCTGTCTGAGGCATACGTTAGTCCCACAAATTGCAGCGAGTGTCCAAACAAAGCACCAACCATTACAATGAAACAATGGTAGAGTCCACAAATACACAGCTCCCTCTGGCATGCTCCAAACCAAAGCATTACTCATAGCCATAATATAAGCGCCACGATGGTGCAGCACCACACCTTTAGGACTAGCTGTTGTGCCTGAAGTATAGCCCAAAGCAATGGTTTGCCACTCATCCTGTGGTGGCTTCCATATAAAGTCTGGATCGCCATCCTCTATGAATTTCTCATATTCAATTGCCCCTTTCTCAAGAGCATATTGAACTGGCATTGGATCACAGTTTTTATCAGCAATGACAATCAGAATTGGAGCCTTGAATTTACCTTGACTCTTATTTTCCCATACTTTTAACGCTTCCTCGGCCAAGGGAAAATACTCTTGGTCCACCATGACAATAGAAGCTGAGCAATGGCCTAAAAGAAAACCAATTGTTTGTGCATTTAGACGGACATTCACAGCATTTATAACAGCTCCAGTCATTGGAATTCCGAAATGAGCTTCATACAGAGCCGGGACATTTGGGGCAATAACTGCAACCTGCCAATGAAGCAAGAAAAAAACAAGACTTGATAGAGCAACAACATATCCAGAGGCAGCACAACATAACTCGATGCCTAAAGCAAAATTTTAATAAGAGGTTTATATGATCGTTGACCTAACCCCTACCTCGTGGAGATAGAGACATATTTTCAAAAGACCCTCGAATCAAGTGCGGACAATAAAATGGCAATACGAATACAAGAATACTGCATTTCATTAAATGGATAAAGGATATTGATATCCATAACAAACTAATTGGAAGTTTCTGCTTTTTTCTTTGTTCATTTAATATGGAGAGACAAATTGCAATAGAAGACAAAGCAATAAAAGGCGGTGTGGTGTATACAGTACTTTAATTTCTTGTTCATTCTGTTCAAATTAAACGTAACTTTTTATTTTTTTAATTTCAATCATAACTATTCAATATCTATATTAGGGCCTGACAATTTAAATTTGCGCATGTTAAAGCTAAAAACGCTCCTAACAAAAGTGACTCAAAGCCTAAAAAACTCAAACCCGAGAATAGATCAAACTTATAACTTCATCGCCATCCTTGTTTCTAGACCAATTGAAACTATACTAAGAGTAAAATAAACACACAATAAAATAATACTACTAAAACAAGGGTCCAATTACCGATCTCTGAACAATAAAAAATCTGATATTTTTCTTATTTTCTGATTAACGAGCAAACTAAACACTGATTTTAGTAAAACTCTTTTTAATGTTTAATTTTTTTCATATTCTTATCATCATCGTCATCTAACAGTCCACCGCGCATTTATACCAAATCAAATCTAATTTATCATGATTAAGTAATTTACAGAGTTAAATAATTCGCATAAATCAACATAATAATCTCAAATACACGTATATACGAACACATAACATGGCATCTACTTATTGATTTAACGTGAACTCCCGATCACCGGAAAAATTACAGAGTACTTACAGTGCTTCCAAAGGTGACGTTTGTACTGACAACATCTAAATGCTCTAGACCAACGTATCTGACACCTTGGCGTGCATGTAGACGCGCTTGGACGTCTGGGGGAAGTAAATCACTGAGAGCAGATGCTAATTGACGGCACCGGCGATAAGTCTGGTGCCACGTGTACTCAACGACGCCGTGAATCAACGATTTCCGATTTGGAAACACCGTCGCCGCCCTATCTAAAAACCATAACGGAGTTAACGCCGTGTAGTTCGCCGTGTTCCTTGGAAGATCATCAATATCTCTCTCCGCCATCTCGCCGCCGGTGGAGTGAACGTCGACTCTTTCTCTCTCTAAAAATCACAGTCTCTCCCTTTCTCTCTCTAAAAAAAAGCACGCAGCACACACAGGTCCATTTTGTGCATGATCATCTTCTATTTATACGTGTGTTAATTCTCCCTTATCCTATTAATTACTAAAATTTTAAAATTAAATTATTTACGAAAATATAAAATTAAAATATGTTAGTAAAGGATAAACATATCGTCTAAAATCATGTCAAGTATTTTTATATGAAATTGATTAAAAGGAAAGTAAATTATGATAAATCATGATAAGAAGAAATAATAATAAGTTAAATTGGTAATTTATGATTAAGGATAATCTATATCTCATTAATTCGATTAATTTAGAATGGATTGACATGTAAGCCTTATCAAGTGAAAAATAGTTTACTAAAATTGAAAATTATCCTTTTTCATCTTAATTAATGTGATATAATTTGATTTGATACGATTTTTTTAAAAAAAAATTATGATCTAAATAAGTAAAAGATATTTATTTTGACTATACATTATTTCATTAAAAATAAAATGATTATTTTAAAGTATTTCATTCTTTTTAAAATTAATTAGAAAAAAAAGCATATAAATTGAAACAAAAAAAGTAATAATTTAAATCCAAACCTTATAATTAAAATAGAAAGATTTTTTCATATCTCATTGATACGATTAATTTAAATTTGAATGATATGAAAACATATTGGATGAAATATAAAATTTTAAAATTTGTTTGACAAAAAATTATCCAATATCGTATTATATATATATATATATATATATATATATATATATATATATTTACTAAATATATTATTATTATTATTGTTATTATTTAATTTTCGTTTGCTTCACATGAATATAAGTAGGATATTTTTTAAAATATTATACATATCAAATCATATCAAAATGAGAATATATTTTATCACTTCTTAAAAGGTTTTACTTTTTTGATGCTTTAAATTTACAATCTTTCTAAAAACAGAAAGTGGTGAATAATTTGATGTCTTGAAAAGCGTGCATAGATAAATAAATACTTTTTACAATAAAATAATATTTTTCAAATAAATTATTTGAGTATGATAGGGAGACCAAGTGAAATGAGATGGTAATATACAATAATTTACTATAATTAAGTTATAATATACTAATTTATGTACAAAAGCATACAATTAGGGAAAGGCTTATTATAGAAGTTCTAATCCTATCATCAATACTAATAATAGGCTAAAAGTAAGTATATTTTTTGAATTTTTAAATTTATTTGTTGATTTGTTTGCTTCATATGAAGGATGATTTTGAAATTTTAAATATTTATATTTTAAATATGCTATACATTTTTTGTTTATATTTGATTTCATGTCTATAAAAATATTGTCGAAATTGAATTGAATATTTATAAAGTATTTAAAACTTCATTAAATATTTGTCAATTAAAGAAATATATCATTTTTTTTATGACTATTAAAAAAGAAAATGTATTAATTGGTGCGACAAAAATACTAAAATCATTTTCATATGATTTGTTGATAGACGTAGGCATAAATATCAAAAAATTATAAAATCGAGTCGTACCAAACTAATTCGGTTCGTCGATTTTGGTTCTTCAGTTTTTCTATTAGATGCTGGTGTTATTTTTTCAAAAGTTCGATTCTTCATGATAGGGGATTACTCGTGGGGGTTGATTCAATGGCCCTCGAAGAGCTACTTGAATAGCAGACGGCGATCCCGAACTATTCTACCTTCTTTCCATTATTCAATGTTCCTTCGAAATTAGTGCACCAATGAATCGAACTTTTATTAATTTTTTTTAAATTATATATATATATATATATATATATATATATATTAGACCAAAATCAATGTATCAAATTTTTTTT
The DNA here is from genome assembly GCA_000787875.1 of Solanum virginianum. Lineage (NCBI taxonomy): Eukaryota > Viridiplantae > Streptophyta > Magnoliopsida > Solanales > Solanaceae > Solanum > Solanum virginianum. The sequence continues at coordinate 17,869 of DF357728.1, forward strand.
GTCTTCTCCNNNCTTTTATTAATTTTTTTTATATTATATATATATATATATATATATATATATATTAGACCAAAATCAATGTATCAAATTTTATTTGACTTCTCCAACAAATATAAAATCATGTCAATAAATGTAATAGCAATACAATTTGAATTGAAATTCTAGCATTCGTACGGGACAAAAAAAAAAACAAAAGCAAAAGCAAAAGCAAAATAGAATTTTTATTAATTAGTGCAATTAATTAGACAATAATGGTTGAAAAAAGGACAGATTATGAAATGCATGTGATTAATTAGGCAGAATTTATGAGTAAACACACTATGTTTATAGGGTAATTAGGAAACAAAATTGTCTAATATATTACAAATGGTCCAAATTTACACCATTACATCAAATCATAATAATTGATTAAGTAATTTAAAATGTGAGAAAATAAAGGTTCATTTACCTAACACATATCATCATTTTTCGTGTTACATAACGTCACATGTATACAATTCGAATGATAAATGTATATGAAAAAGTAAGGTGCAAATAGTGATCGATTTAGAATTTTCACTAACGCAGTTCAAATATAAAAAATCAAATATATGAACTAGCTAAAAGCTTTAAGACAGAATAAAGCTAGTATAAAAGGTCGAATAAAAGATAAAATAAGATTATTAAATAATAAGTAAAGACAGAATGAGATGATAAATGTTAAGACACACAATTACACAAATTAATTGTCACACAAAATTAAATTTTTTATTATTACTAGAACCATCAACAAGGTCCTAGCTCTTTAACCAGATCCAATCTACGATTTTATACGGTGAACAGACTTACTCAAATCGATTTAAAAGCTCAATTCTTAAATGGGCTTAAAAAGTGTTAATCCAATTCTATCAAATCACGAGTTGGGTCATATTGACGAGACTAGACTCATATAACATCCATATCTAATGTCTTCTAACTTTTGATGTGCACAATACTTAATATTTAATTAAATTAAATAAATAAATAGATACATATATTTTACATGATAATCCATTTAATATGCACTCATCCGACATGTCAACCACTTTGTATTATGACACGTAGAACACGTATTCTAATTGGCCCAACAGGCCCAATCAAAATGACCCGACCCGACCCAACCTGACGCATACAGTGCGCCCAATGAAAAAGTTGCAAAATACAAAACACATGCTTATTTCTGTTGGCTTATCAATTTTTGACCGGCAAAAAACCGCCATTGATGTGCACATTAATGGAAGATCTTCACCTCAATCAATGTATAAATGGACGTTGAATGTTCGTTTGTTCGTTCAGCAAGTTTCCTAACGCTTACAATTCGGTTTTCAATTGAGTTGATTGATTAATTACGCAGTTTTGCTTTGATTTTGAGTTTCGTTTTTGCAATGGAAAGTAGCGTATCAGGACGACTCGTCGGTTGGGAAATTCATGGCTTCCGCACTATGCAAGGTACTATATCTTGTCTCTGTATGTGGAAAGTATATCACCCACTCTGTTTCCTCTGTATTTCAAATCAAAATCCTTTAGAAATGGTTACTTTAACTTAGATAGGAAGGTATTGAGGTTGAGGATTAGGGGAGAAGGCTAGTAGGTAGTTGAATGTTGTAGTTGTATGATTTAGGTATTGCATAGTTTGTTTTTCTCAAGCGTGTATTGATATCTATTGCTACACTTGTTTTGTTTGCTATTTTGTTAGTCTCTTTTTTCTTTTTGTTGCAAATCTAATCCTTTCAAAATAATGCTCACTTTAACTTAGATAGGACAATATGGAGGTTGAAGATTAGAGTACAAGGTTAGTAGGTAGCTGAATGTTGTCGTACTTCTAGTAATATGGGGGGAATGCTGGATGTACTGTGACGTTGACTGCTGCTGATTAATGCTAAGACTAATTCCTAGGGGCAAGTTGATTGGAAGAGAATGCTTTATTAAGGATGCCATATTTGAGATGAAATTCAATCAACTTTGTAATTGGTGACATTTCTCAATTCTAGCTGTCTTAGCAGCATGGATAGAAAATGGATGGGCTAGAAAGATTATATCCTTTTTTTGGTATATGGTCTTCTTTGTTTGATACCATCAAATCCATCTTCGATAATGATACAAGAAGAGATTATGTTCACTTGGAAGATAAAATGGGATGAAATTGGTATAAGGTGCTTTTGGTAGACCACAAAAGAGAGGAAAGCTCAAAATCCGAGGAGTGATCTAATCGATTGGGATTAATGAAGAACTCTACTTCATATAATGGACTTGTGAACTTATAATGTACTGCAACAAAAAAATGCTATGTTGAGATCAGCACTGGCCTCGATTGTCTTTGCTTTGTTGCTTATAATTATGAATTTTCTTTTAATGAATATTTTTGAATCTAGTTAGCTGACTACACTTGTTATTCTCTGGTTCTTGCATAGATTTGGATATTCCCAATATAATGGAGGAATCGAAGATGAGGTGGCTCCGACCAAATGAGATTCATGCAATACTTTGCAACCACAAGTATTTCAACATCAATGTCAAGCCTGTAAACTTGCCAAAAAGTAACCCTATTCTAAGCATGAAAAGCTTCTTATGGTTTTGATTGTTTTCTGGAAATGCATAGTGTTAAAAGGAAACCAAACATCATGGAAAAGAACAACATTTTTAGGACATGGAAGGTACTGTGGCTTTCATCTAATGTTCTCTTATTTCAATGCATAGGTGGCACGATTGTGTTGTTTGATCGTAAGATGCTCAGGAATTTCCGGAGAGATGGACATAACTGGAAGAAGAAGAAGGATGGGAAAACTGTAAAAGAAGCTCACGAACACTTAAAAGTGAGGTTTCACCGCCTTTAGTATGTTGTTCTTACCATGATTGTTTTGATTACCAGCTTTGTGTTTTTCTAATGAATAGATGCTTATTCTTTTCCATTTCTGCTATGGATTTCATTTAGTAGGTTGCCATTTTGATTATAATATAGTTGATTTGAAAATATTTTCCTTAAGTAAAGGTTGTAGCCCATAACATGTTTTGACATTAGTGTTTTGTAGCTGAAAATTAAGGAGGCAAATGATCATTCAAATCCTCTTGTTGTCAAATTTGGCATCACTGGAGAGATGATTAGTACATTGTACATATGATAGGAGGAACTTATTGAGTGGCAATAGTGGAATTATAATGCGCGGGATCAAACATAGGCAATGAACAGGAAAAAGGAAAATATGAACCTTTGAATTGCACTTTCCCTGTACCACAGCTCCTATGCGAGGATGAGAATTTTGTGGCTGTCACACATGTATGGAAGAACCTGAGAAAATCTCCAGTGAATCTTGGGAAAAACTTTATAGGTGGTCTGTCAATTCTTATCTTTTTCAGTGCATGATTCAATATGGTTAGACAAGATGCACTGATATAGGACGAATGGCTGTTTTGTGGAATATGTGGACGCTATGCATGGACCAGCCACAATTTTGTGATTAAGTTAGACATTCTTGGAGGCATATAGTATAGCAGACAAATTTATATCCACCTCAACATCTAAAATGGCTGCATAGACTAGGCTGGACGTATGATGGCTGAATTCTGAAAGCATACATAGATCTGCCATATATTGGCCAAAGAAAAGTTTCTAGAAGTTCTATTTTCTTTATCATATAGTCTATTTCAAAAGCCAACCATTGCTCATTTTTATCTGTAAACAAGGCTAGATTGTCTTATTTCGAACACCTCCCTTCCTATCAAGGTTTAGACAGATGGAAAGATATCACTTGGTGTGTTTTGTCTTCGCTGGGTTCTCCAGTTAGATAAATCTTATTTTGAACCTCCCCTGTATCTCCTTCTAAATCACTTCAGGTAAATTTCAATTTGTTTCTTAGTGCAGGTTGGTAATGAAGAACGAATACATGTATACTATGCACATGGAGAAGATAACACAACCTTCGTTCGAAGATGCTACTGGCTGCTTGACAAGTATGAATATTTCTAGTTCATAGGTCCTCAAAATTTTTTCCCACTTCCTTGTTATTCTTTAGTTAGAACTTAATGGCTAGCTATAGCAGTTACATAAGAGAGGATGTATCCATGGAGTATGATTTTGTCAATTTTTCTGCTTTACAGGACTCTCGAGCACATAGTCCTTGTCCATTATCGTGAAACTCAGGAGGTTTGTTTACTATTCTGTTTCTCCTCTTCTTTTGTTTTTTTTTTTTCAATCAAGCATATTAGTTTTAAGCTAGAAGTGGGTCTCTAAGGTGCATTTTCAGTATATAGTAGCTGATAAAAAGTCAAAATTTCTTATTTGATCAAAACTTAATCATCCACGATGTCTACACCTACTTTGAGTTTATCGATGGTGTTGTTCCTCCTATGACCATTAGTCTGGAAAGACCTCAAATAGTTGCTACTGTTATTCTTGTTTTCATGCATAGGAAATTTGTATCTGCATTTTCCTTATCATTTCTATGATATTCATCAAGAACAGAGCAGCAATTGTTCATCCTTTGATCTTAAGAGGGAGGAATTCCTCTCTGCAAAATAGTTGTTACAACAGTGTCTGACAAGTCAAAGGGAGGTGTGTGCGCCTCCAAAAACCTGAACATTAATATAGTGGCGATTCATGGAATTTTTAGTCAAGGACAGGTGCTTCAGTGACATGATAATTGCGGTGTTTTATGTTGAATGGAGCTTGCATCAAATTAGAATGACATAACAAGGAAGCAGGTTTCATGTGTAAGAAAAAACACTAAACTCCTTCGCAAGAAAATTGTCCATCTTTCTACTTCTTTGAGTCTTATAGCCAATTTTTCTAAGTGTATGTAGCTAATGCTGCCATGATGTGTTCTTCCTGGAATTTGTTTGATTTGCAAATCAGTTACTTAATCACAAGGTATAGAACACTTTTCTAGATATGTGAAACATTCAGAAAACTTAACCACGACACTTTTTTGTTATGCTGCCTAGAGGTTACTAGTTTATGTAGTCACTTTGGTGACACCTACTAACATGATCTTCATCAGCCAGAGGCAGGAGCTTTTCTAAATTTGATCAGGTGTATATAGGATATTTATTTTAAGTGTTCCAAGGGCACTTCCGAAGCAGATGAACCTGCTGACTAGGTTCTCATTTCTAGTTTTATGTGAATTTCCAAAAAGTGTGTTAATTCAGTTATTGGCTATGTTCACTGTACAATCACAGGGGTCCTCCAACAGCACAGTTGCACAGGGTTCTCCAGCTGCCCCAGTTAGTTCTGGTTCGGCATTGTCCGATCCAGCTGATCTGTCCTCTTCTTGGGTTTTGTCACCTGATTCAGCAGTTGATCAACAATACCCTGCTAGCCAGCATGCAAATTTAGGTACTGTAATTTACTTCGTAGAAATGATATCTTTTTGCATTTATACTTGTAAAGAAATAGATCTTGGGTCTTACTCAACCCCAATAGCTAGCTTTGAGGGAAGGCTTTCCTAAATTCATATAAGGAGTCCGTAATTCCCTCATCCCACCGATGTGTTACCTAACAATATTAATGAGTATTTATAGCCTGAATTGAACCTTCTATTAATTTTAGGTAAATGGGTCATTAATCTTCAGTCAAAGCAATAGCTGTAAGCAAAAGCACAGGACAGTTTCTCTTGATGAAAATGGAGTTATGTGTTTTTATAGGATATTTCACATATGTGCGAAAAATTATATGCCCTCCGTCCTATTTTAGATGAGTTAATTTTACTTGGCACAAAATTTAAGAAATAAAGGAAAATTCTTTTGAAATGTGTGGTCTAAAACAAGTGATTGATGTTTGGGTGGCTGTAAATCATTTTGTTTACACAACTAGTGCTTGGACCTTATTGTAATCTCTGAATATGTTCAAAACCTTTTTTTCTCATTCAAAATTGGCTAGATTTAAGTCCTGTCTTCTACTGATTGACAGAAACTAACAGGGATATGACGGTCCAAAATCATGAACAGAGACTACTTGAGATTAACACACTTGAATGGGACGATCTGTTGGCACCTGGTGATTCCAACAAGATAATTGCTACCCAACAAGGTATATGCTTGATGCTATTATTATTTATGCTTGTACCTTATGGACCATATTTATTATTTGCATCCATAAAAGTAGTTCTTTATTAAGTATTTACCTAAATTTTGTTGCAGGAGGTAAAACTGCATATGTGCAGCACACGTTGTATGAGCAACACAATCTACGTGAATTGAATGGTTACAGCCTCAATGTGAGTAGATATATGAACACTTGCTTCACTGGTGTAATTCTCAACCAACTCACAGTTTCCTCTCATCATTTTCACTCTTCTCTATGTTCTTGTTATGATCTGTTCATATCTTCACTTATCTTATGCTATCAATGACAGCGCAAGTAGTGTTCTTTCATTTGGATAATTTTGTAGTTCTCCACTGGTGGTTGTAACAATATTTTAGGGAGGAGCCTTTTCCCTTGAATCATTTTAAGAAATATGGTTCATCAATCTGAGATTAACTAACTTAGAACACATTTATCTTAAAATCTGAAGTAGAGAGGTACGCAGAACTACTTGTTTGTATGTATGTGTGATCAAATAGATTAACAGATTGATTTTGATACTTAGATTGGAATTCTTAGTGTCTTGCTCTGCACCAATATGAATGAGCAATACTTCCATCTGATCGTTATTATCCAAACCAATAAAAATCTTGTTTCATTGAAGCTTAAAATCAACTATATATTATAAGATAGTAGAGTGGTTCTCTTGGTGCAGGAGTGTGGTGACTTGGACTGAGATACACCTAATTTAGAGTAGTAAAACGGTGTCTTCCTCTACTTAGCAACTCACATGTACTGTTATATGTTTACTCCCTTGAACACAACTTTTTCAAGTTATAGTGTTCTTCATTTCAATTTTGCACACACTTGAATAAGGTTATTTTCCACTTATTCTTTGCAGTGTGCATTTGTTATTTAATTTCATGCATTAACACAGCATGTGTGTATGTATACTTATCATGTTGTGCATGTCTATCTATGTACCATTTAAGTATCTAACTGTCCTGCTTTAAATCTATCCTCAGCAATTGTCAAGTACCTTCCATCCGGTTTTATATTTCTTCCGTTTGAACCCAATGCTGCTTAGTAATATCTTCTTTTTTTCCTCTCTTTTAGTTGGCTGCTAATATTGGTTCTTGTAGGGAGTGTCCTCTTCTCCTGAGAGAATGTCTACAGTTAACAATTTAAATGAGATCACCTTCCAGACAATGGATGGTCAAATGACTGAGTATGGAGTAATGACAGTAAGCACAGGCGATTCCTTTGATAGTCTGAACAATAATAGACTACAAACTCAGGATAGCTTTGGAAGGTGGATGAACTACCTTATTACTGATTCTTCAGGATCCACAGATGATCCAACTCCCGAATCTTCAGTGTCAACAGGTCAATCAAATGCAAGGGAGTGGGTATTTAACATAACAGAAATATCGCCGGCGTGGGCTCCTTCAAATGAAGAAACAAAGGTCCTTTCTTCACATACATGCTATCTTGACACAATGGGTTCTCTTTGCAAGAAAAAAAGTGCTGTCTGTCATGATGTTGGCTTTAAGTAATCTCAATAAAACACAAGCCATAAATATCAGGAAAAAGGAAGCTTAATTACTCGTCGTGTGTTTGTGTTACCTTTTTCATTCTTAAAGAAACAAGATAATTGTGTTCAATGTCATTTTGCATTAATAGAAAATAAGTGCTTTGTTAGACCTGATCTGACCAGACATAACATACCATACTAGGTTGAGAATTAAGATTATTTAGCTTTTCAGGGGAAAAAAGAGGAGAAAAAGGTTAGCATGTTCTGGCCATTGACTTGTTTTGTGAATGTGATGTGTTCAGTTAATCAAAGAGAGATTACTTTTTACCGTTTTAAACTTTTAGATATTATTCTTATATTATACGAAGTTCTTTTCTACGGTCAAGAAGGTCAAGATAAACATGTCTTTTGAGCTATGATCTAGCAGTTATACCTTTGTCTCTGTGATTGCAGATCTTTGTCATTGGGCATTTTCATGGAGCACAATCACATCTGGAAAGTTCTAGCTTGCATTGTGTTTGTGGAGATGCTTGTTTTCCTGCAGAAGTTCTCCAACCTGGGGTATATCGTTGCATAGTTTCTCCTCAAACCCCTGGAGTGGTAAACATATATTTAAGTTTCGATGGTACTAAACCTATTAGTCAAGTCATGAGCTTTGAGTTTCGAGCTCCTTTAGTACATGTTTGGACAGAACCCCCGGAGAGTAAATCTAATTGGGATGAATTTAGAAATGAAATGAGGCTTGCTCATCTGCTGTTCTCTACATCTAAGAGCCTTAATATTTTATCCAGCAAAATAAATCAAGATTTGCTGAAAGATGCAAAAACATTTGCTGGAAAATGTTCTCACATTATTGATGATTGGGCCTGTCTGATCAAATCAATTGAAGACAAGAAACTCTCTGTCCCACATGCAAAAGACTGCTTGTTTGAGCTCTCTTTGAAAACCAGATTACAGGAATGGCTATTGGAAAGAATTGTTGAAGGATGTAAAATTTCAGAACATGACGAGCAAGGTCAAGGAGTAATCCATTTGTGTGCTATCCTAGGTTACACTTGGGCTGTATATCCATTTTCCTGGTCAGGTTTATCATTGGATTATCGAGACAAATATGGATGGACAGCTCTCCATTGGGCTGCATATTATGGAAGGTATCCTTAGTTACAACACTGGAATGTTGCAATCATCTATCATTTGATTCTTTCTTTTCTTCTTGTGGTTCTTTTACTAATGTAAACTGTTTAAAATAGTCATTACACCTTTGGTTGTGTTGAAGTTGAATTGCTGTCCACCGACCTGTCTTGACCCACTTTCACTTCATTTCTCCTACCAATGATAAAGAAAGTAGAAGTTACATGGAACATATATTTTCGCTGTTTTGATCATTTCAAGTTTAAGTTTGTTTATATTTAAGCATTTGGTTGTCAGGGAAAAAATGGTTGCAACTCTATTATCTGCCGGAGCAAAACCAAATTTGGTTACAGATCCCACTTCAGAAAACCTCGGTGGATGTACTGCTTCTGATCTTGCATCAAAAAATGGTCATGAGGGTTTGGGGGCTTATCTCGCTGAGAAAGCTTTAGTTGCACAATTTAAGGATATGACATTAGCTGGAAATATCAGTGGTTCACTCCAGACGACTACTGAATCAATAAACCCCGGGAACTTCACACAGGAAGAGCTAAATCTGAAGGATAGTTTAGCAGCTTATCGTACTGCTGCAGATGCAGCTGCACGTATCCAGGCTGCATTCAGGGAGCGTGAACTGAAAGTGCGGACAGAAGCAGTTGAGTCTTCAAATACAGAGATGGATGCACGTAGTATAATTGCGGCTATGAAGATTCAGCATGCTTTCCGCAACTATGAGATGCAGAAACAGCTGGCAGCTGCTGCACGAATCCAGTATAGATTCCGAACTTGGAAGATGAGGAAAGAGTTTCTTCACATGCGCCGACAGGCCATTAAAATTCAAGTAAGCCCCCCTTTATTCTGTGACTTTCCCATAAAACTAAGTGAATAACATGGTCCATCTCATGCATCAAAGGCATGAAGTTTAAACTGATTTTGAATAATCTGTTAAATTTATTAGTGTGTTTCAACTTTCTTCAAATTTCTTACTTATTATTTTCCCACCAAATTGAGGTGGACCATCATGTTCCGCAATTGGAAACGTGGACTATAACTTTTATTTTCCTGAAAATTATGGAATACTAACAGATAACCTTAAAAGGTTCCTCCTTGTTGCGAATATGATTTTTGATGCTCCTGGATTTCAAGGTTTCTGGAAAGTACTACTCTGTTATAATGTGTTGCTACTACTGCCGACAACAGCCTTAATTAGTGAAACCTACCTCTGGTTTATGCAGTCTGTGTTCCGTGGTTTCCAAGTCAGAAGGCAGTACGGGAAGATAATTTGGTCTGTAGGAGTGCTTGAAAAGGCATTATTTCGGTGGCGTTTGAAGAGGAAAGGTTTCCGTGGACTTAAACTCCAGTCAAGTCAAGTAGTTCACAAACCAGATGATGTGGAAGAGGATTTCTTCCAAGCCAGTAGGAAACAAGCTGAAGAACGTATTGAAAGATCTGTTGTGCGGGTTCAGGCCATGTTCCGTTCTAAGCAAGCACAAGAACAATACAGGAGGATGAAGTTGGAACATAATAAAGCAACGGTAATTGTTATGACGATTATTTTGAAATAGATGCGGATATAAATTTAAGATTCTAAGGTGGTACTTTTATTACAAAACTCCTCTACATGTTCCAAATTTATTTTTCTTCGCAGCTGGAATACGAAGGGACTCGCGATCCAGACACTGAGATGGGCTAAGAGGACAAGTCACAAACATTTCTTATATTTGGCTTCTTTAGCACTGCTGATGGTAAACAGGACTGGTGCCTGCCTTACTTCGCAAGCCAGTATGTACATCAGCAGATCTTGTATTGACCCTCCTAACATTTTTCTGCTAACGTGAGGTGGGACGATAATGAAACCAGAGTTAGGAAGCTGTTTCTCAGGCAGCAAACAGGCCCTTTACGAAACGATTGACCAGATACACTGACATTTTGATGACAACCCGAATTGGACATGGCAAGTTTCCTTGATAGCAAGTTGTGATGGAGAGTGGGATAGACATGACTCGAGGCTTTGTCTTTCATTGTTGATCACCGGAAATTAAATCCTTCCAAGACATGTAATATTGAAACCAAGCTGTATCTTTTGTCAAATTTAGTGAGTTTGTTTACATCTCTGGCAAAAAAAGCCAAGAGGTATTCTCTTGTTTGTGAAATATTTCTTTTCCTTGATCCTTCACAAAAATGTGGTTGTTATCGAGGGTAGATTTTAGACAATTTCTTCTTTTCTTCCTTCTCATTTTTTTAAGGCGGAATGGTCAACTTGTACTTGTAGTTGATTGTATCCTGGACCCTCCTACTTAGCCCTTTGCCACAAGTTAAACCCAACTTTTGACGACCACAAGTTTGAAGGTTTGAAGTTAGGCTTTGACACTTCAAATTTGAATGCAAAACTTAAGATAATAACGACACTATGAGTTTGTTATTGCGCCTCTTTTGCAACTTTATACAATACTTGTATGGTTTATATATAAATTTATTGATATATTGTCGAATTATCCATACATTAACTGCAATGTCTTAAAAGCTTTTTGGCAAAAAGTCAAGAAATCTATGAAAACGAAATCTAATTAGGCTAATTTAGGGGGTAGAGAATACGCAGTATGACTAAATTAATTTCATTGGAACCCATATTGTAACTAGTATTTGCTGTGTAGAGTAAACCAATTTCAGAATGGGACATGAGTACACATCACTCAAGAAATTATTCTTGAAAAGCGTATTGTACAATTAGAACTTTACGTATCGAATTTGAATTTAAACATTCAAACTCACTTCAAAATTCAAACGTGATGTATAAAAGTAATTAAGTGACTTTGACAAAATCTCACACTCCGTACATCTGAAGTTGATTATGAAGCGGTTAAACTTAAGTATCTTGGTTAGTTTATAAATGGTTATATATGCACATCAATCTAGGCCCAAACTACAACAAAACCAAATCAAGGCTATTTTCGTCATTTCACATAGCTTTAGGGTTTCATACACCATAAGAACCCTAATCCATTCATCTCTTTCACTTTCTTCCTCTCTGGTGAAATCCCTAATCGCCGGCAACAGGTACCCCCACCCCCTACCCCACTGAGAAAATTTGTAAGTATGAGGTGATTTTTCATTAGTATTGTTTTTTTTTTTTGGTTCTGCAGTTACTTTGAGAAGAAATGGCCAAGTCGAAGAATCACACAGCTCACAATCAGTCCTATAAGGCACACAGGAATGGAATCAAGAAGCCCAGAAGGCATCGTCACAGTTCCACCAAAGGGGTCGGTTAAAAACCCATCTTTCTTCTTTTCATGGTTATTTATATATGTAGATGTATTTGGAGCTGATATATTTGAGCTGAGGTTCTTTCAAAAACAGCCTATTTATCTTCCTAGTGATTCTTTGGACCTCACTTGTGTGATTTTTCTGGGTATTTTGTTGTTGTTGTATATGTAGATGTTAAGGTTATTAAATGAGGCGAATGTAGACAATGTTTATAAATATGAACAGTAATTTAAACAAAAATCTGTAGTCATAATTAAGTTCTATCACACACTTCCACTTATGGATCTGTTAAAAAAACCTTTTCTTTCGACTAATTCCACGAGATACTTGTCATAACACTAAGTTTGATTGCACCTCGAAAGTAATGGTAGGTATAACCATACCCTTATATGATTATGTATAGAGATATGCATGGATTACTTGTATTTGTAGATGTTGATTATTCAATCGGGTGAATGTAGAATATATATGCAATATGAACAGTTATTCAAACAAAATTTGTAGTTATATCAAGTTGTATCACACGCTTCCACCAAAAATGGTCCCTAAAAAAACTAATTACTTTTTCTTTCTCTGCTTATTGATTGTTGGGAGGTTTTTAAACTATTTGGATATGTTATGTTAAGGTTATTAAATCGAGCCAATGTGTGTATGCGTAAACAGTTTTGAAACAAAATACTTGGTTATACTAAGTTCTATTACACAAAAAAGTAATAGTAGGTGTAAAGATGTCCTTATATGCTGATACTTGGTATAAAGATATCCATGGATTTGCTTATGATAAATCACAGAAGTGATAAAGAAAAAGTGCATTTGTTGTCTTACTCGAGTTTGGTGATTGTTCTATCTTGAGCTATGATGCAGGTGTAAGGTTACTAAATCAGGCGAATGTAGACCCTTTTTTTAATATATAAATGAGCATTTTTAAGAACAAATTATATAGTTTTAATAAGTTCAAATACTGCCGCAAAGCAATAGTAGGTGCAAAGATATTTATTTGTATCTCTCGATGTGAAGTCGTGGAGTTGCTTATGATTAAAACAACCCATCTTTCTCCTTAGTGAATGTAGACTTTTTATATAATATGAAACAGTTTTTAAAACAGAATGTGTAGTCATACTAGATTCTATCATTGTCACAAGTACCTGCTGATAAGAATTCAGGGATTTGCTTATGATAAAAACATGCACCATCTTTTCTCTTTCTTAGTTGATTCTTGTTTAGACTTCAAGCGATATGGATATGTAGATCAATAGATGTAAGATTACATAATTAGGCGAATGTAGACCATATTATTATGTATGAGCAGTTTTGCTTTTTGAAGCAAAATACTTATAGTTATACTATGTTCTATCATGGCGCAGATTAATAGTAGCTGTAGTGGTATTCTATTTCTGCTGATATAAGAGTGTGGATTTGTATATGGAAAAAGTAGTAACAAAGAAAAAGTTGATATGCTGTTCTACCAAAGTTTGATGATATTTTTTAATGGTAAAATGCAGATGGATCCCAAGTTTTTGAGGAACCAGAGGTATGCTAGGAAGCACAACAAGAGTGTTGAATCTGCTGAAAACTAAATGAATTGTTATAGTAATGAGCTATTCATTATGGCAGACAATCTTTGAGTTTGTTGAGGCGTTGTTTGATGTTTTGGTATTTGTAGTGGATACTTGAGTTAGTATCGAACCTTATTTCGACTATTAGTCCATTATTTTCATTGAAAACAGTTTAAACTAATGCCATTGCCCTTGCAATTCATGTTACGCTTCTTTAGCAATTCGTTCTTTGTGCAATAACCAGGTTTTTCATCCTTATCATTTGTTATTATAATTGCGAAAATCTATAGTTGGTCTTAGAATCCAATTTTCATTGGACCGGAAAGGGATTGAAGAAGGTGGATTGATTTGGAGGATTCACATAGCAAACTCCAACTAGCGTTATCTGAATTATTGATGTATAGTCTTTTGTGAAACGTCGTTTATGCATTTGCTAATTGGAGATTGTTGTTTTGTTGCATATGTGAATTGTCTTCTCTAAGTTTAAGTTATGTGATCCATTGGTGAACTCCAAAGATGTATGCTGAAAATTTATGTTAGTTTTGTGTCTCTTTGATAGAGTGCTAATCTACAACCAGATTTGGTGAGTATAGTCTCAGTAATGCAAAAGAAATAGCACTTGTTGAAACTTAGATTGAGCTGTAGAAGCATGGGCTTCCATTTCCATTCTGTTACCATCTTATGGAGCTTGACACTTTTTCAGTGCTTTCTTGTTTATCCTAGAAACACAATTTCCTTAACTGACATAGCAAATAGAGACTCCATGTTCAACAGTTCAACCAGGTGTCTAGTTTTTTTTTTTTAAAGACATAAGAGAATAGGCCATTTGATGTTTTCTGTTGGAGTCTTTCATTTTCCACTCCATAGAGCCAGAAATGTGTATGTGTGAATGCTCAGGATTTCGCGGCTTCAATGTGGTTTATGAATGAGTTTGGTTGCCAGAATGGCCTCCGAGCCCCATTCAATGTTTTCATGTTTTTATTTTAGAGACTCGGACATTGTCTATTAGAAACAGGTTCTCTACTTCATCTCTAAGGTAGATGTATGGTTTGAGCACACTTTACCCTCCTCAAGCCTGTGCGGGACTACACAAGATATGTTGTTGTAGTTTAAGGAAAAACATTATTAGATGTCATTTTTTTTTAGCAAGTTTTAAAGTAAGACATTATTGTCTATCAACTAAGCCATCTATGCAAACTAGCAAAGATGAGTAGTTAGCATGATTATTAGTGCCACAATTATTATTGCATGACTAATTAAACATTTTTCCCCTCTTTGTGTTTTGTTAATTGTTAATGATGAATTAATGATGTGTCCAAAAGTTAGCTAAGGTTAGTTTTCCTTGTGTGTTCATGTGTACATCATCTAAACTTTTAATTTGTTAAGGATGACCCTATATGTACTCACGTCAAAGGAATCAATTTGCCAATACAAGATATTTTGGTTTTATAAGCACTCTTTTTTGGCCCATGATGAAAAGACTAAAAAGGCTATACAATAATTAATATTTCTAATTTTCAGTGTGAATTTATTTGTTCAAGGAAACTTCATATATAATTTTATTCTAATCAATTGGACATTGGATTAACATTAAACTTCAAACAACATGATGTTATTTTAATCAAGTTAAAATCAGACTTATTAAAGATAGACCAAGACACTTGTATCACGAGCAAGCTTTTTAAGGATTTGATTTAATTATAGCTCTTCTTAAATCTGCTATGATTTAAAGAGAAAAAGTGCGTGTAATTTTCCTTCTCAATGAAAAAGATTGAGACAATATACGCGCACTCTCCCTAGATCTCAATTGTGATATTATATTGCACATACTATATAATGAAAGGAGTCAAATTGTCGCGTATATACGAGCTGTTTGAATGGGCTGTGTCAGTTTTTTCCATGTATTGTAATTGGTAGATCACAAAAGGCACACAAGGTTATTTATCTTATCGGTGGATGCGCAAATCCCCTCTTTGTCCAATAAATGAACACACTTTGATCATATACGTAAGTATGTTGTGAATTTGTACATAAAGTTATTATATTGCAAATATAACTAGTTTAGTGCACATGCTTTGCACGTGGATCTCACGTCAATCGATAGAACTATATAAGAATAATGAAATTATTAAGAAATAATAATTGTCGCGTATATAAAAGCTATTTGAATAGGTTGTGTTAGCCTTTTTCATGTATTGCAATTGGCAGATTACAAAAGACAAGCAAAGCCATTTATCTTATCGTTGGATGCGCAAATTCCCTCTTTGCCCAAGAAATGAACACACTTTGATCATATACGTAAGTAGTGCTGTGAATTTGTACATAAAGTTATTGTATTGCATATACTATATAACTAGTTTAGTGCACGTGTGTTTGACGTGTGTCTCACGTTAATGGATAAAACTATATAATAATAATAAACTTCTAAAAAAGTGACGCACGAATATTTTCATCAGTGGCAATTGCAATATTTTCCTCACAATCAGAGGGCATAAATGTCATTTCACTCATCCACCAATGTACTGCTTCTGTAAACCCAAAGGTCAGGTCAGGCACGAACACTTCAGAAGAAAAAAAATACGAAGAGAGAGAAAGAAGAGAGAGAAAGAGAGAAGCTTCACTACACATCAATGGCGGTTAGGGTTTTGAATTGATCCCAATTTTATACCCAAATAAACCTCAAATACTTCATTTTCTATCTCTCCTTCTCTTTCCCCCATTTTTTAGCTACTCAAAAACCCTAATTTCAACCGTTCTCCTGAAAATAGCAGACAGTGAATTTTGTGTTCTAGGAGTTTCTATGGGAGCTCAAGAGAAGTCACCGAACTCGAATAATCCGATGCAGGTTAGTTTCGTTTGTTGTTCAGTTCAAAAAAATTGTTGCTTTTGCTTTATATAACCCTAAGGACTAAATTTACACTGATTTTGCTCTTTACGTTTTTCTTTGGAATTAACTATTATAGAATTTATTCCGTACCAATTACGTACTAGCTAGAATCGGACTATGTGTAATTTTAGTTTAACTTCGGAAACAGTGGTAAGGCTTGTATGCACTAGTGCTCTACCCTCCCGGAGACTCCACCTTGTGGGATCTCAATGGGAGTGTTGTTGTGGTTTTAGTTAACTATTTTATGTTGGGTGTTAAGGTATTGTGGAACTCCGTTATTGGGTATTTGGGATTGGCAATATTCTGCAACTGTAGGTTGAGTTGGAGGTTACCTTTTTTTTTTTTTTTTGGGTTTGAAGATTGAGGTAAGAAGTATGAAATTGCTAAGTATTTCACTTTAGGACACCTGTCATAGCCTTGGGCTTGGATAAAGGTAGTTGCTCTAAACAAAAAAAAATCATATTTGCTGGTTTTTTCGTGGTGCTACTCTAGTATTTATGTTTTGGTTCAGTTTCATTTCAAAAGGTACTTTTGGCAGGGTGGAATTTATGTGTGCTACGTTTGCTTTGTTATCCTGTTGAAATCTAATTGGTTCTGTAATCTATGATATCCATCCTCCACAGTTCATATTAGACTAAGTTATGATGTTTTGGTACTGATCAGTCTTACTGAAAGTGGACCTGCATTGTTGATTTGTATGTTGGAATCTAAAAAAAGGGACTTTTTTTGTTTGGCGTGGGGAGAAAATGTCCCCATACCGTGGGATCTCTGAGCAGGTGGCATTGATGGTTTGTTTGTATTCCCATGGATGGAAAAAAGAGTTGAAAATTGCATACAGTCTCATTTTGGTATCTTGTTATGTTATCGAGGGCAGAAAAAAGTGAACTTAATGTATAAAATCACAAAGCTAATTTTGTCTTAATATCCTGTTAAAAAAACAAGCTATTTGGTCTTAATATTGACACACAATATTCAACATCCTCCATCTTTTGTGAGATCAAACATTGTTAGGGATAAACGAGGGCTTAAATTAAACAAGTCTGTCTTGCTGCTGTTGATTTTCTGGAGATGTTAATGCTGCTTTGATAGATTGTTTGAAGTTAGACAAGTGATGGAGTCGGCTGGAAGTTTGGTTGTGAGAAGCACTTTACTGTGCCAGGGATTTGAGATAAGTAGAAATTCAGAACATCCCCTAAGAAGAATGTTCGTGAATTGGGATAATTTAGGATTGTTGTTGCCTAAATGCAAATGACCTAAATGTGTGGGCTTTAATCTTCCTGAAGAATGATATGATGGATCATAGATGAAGATGTAATACATTTTAATTATAATAATATGGTTGAAATGAACTGTTACAAGACTACTATACGACCAAAAGATGCCCTATCAATTATCATTCTAAAAAACAAAGAAGATACATAACAACATTAAATGCAAATTTATAAAGTTGTTGTGAGACCAACACTATTATATGGATACAACAATGACATATGGGAGTAAATGTGGGTATCCGAGGCTTAATGTATCCACATCTAAGTTGATCGGACTTCTCACTTTTGGTGTCACACTCGTCTCGACACGAATGGATGTGGGTGTGAGATCCGTAGCCCATCTGGTCAATCCGTTTGGGATACTTTGACCAAATTCGAGAGAGAAATCTAGACAAATTCAATAATTTTTGTAATCAAAACAAAAATTAAGGTAAACTTGGAGAAAATGAAATACCTTTTATATATTAATTTCTATTGCCGCACCCTTTCCTCTGGATTCTCCTCTTGGTCAATATTTTCTCTTCAGGTTTTCCACATAATCTCATAATTTAGGTTTTATAACTCTATTTGTAGATATTTGAATTATTTTTAGCCGAATGCCTGCACTTGTATCCATATATGGATCTGTATCCCAAGAATTAGTGTTGTGAACAGTGATCGCCTTGTTGTCAATGGTGAGAGGCGAGGCGACCCCCTATCGCCCTTTAGCTTTTGGGGAGGCAATGGCGACGCCATAGTGACAAAGACGTCGCCTTTTATATTTCTTAAAAAAGTAGAGGACTAGTTTAGGGTTTTAAAAGTTAAAAGACAATTTTTGGATTTTCTTTCCAAATTTGCACAATTGCACTCTTACACTTAGACTCTGACTCCTACAAATGACCCGTCTAGACTTCTCCCAAGCCCAACCAAACTTTTTCTAAGACTCTTAAGTCCAACCAATATGTATTTCTTTTTTTCTTCTTTTGTTCTTGAGATTTCTTCTTCCCGTATTTTTTTCTACTTCTTCTTTAGACTACAGTGTTACTTCTATCTCTGCTGTTTCTTCTCTGTTTTGACTTTTGTTTTGTTTTTTTCACATTCAAGTTCTATACTTGTAGTATCTACAATCTGTTTTTAGTTTTTGAATTGAAATATTTGCTAATATGCTATTGAGATTGAGATCTTAATTATTTATATATGCAATTAAATATTTTAATTTTTTGGTATTAATTGATGCCGTACTTCAAAAAGGTGAGCGCCTTGCCACTCACCAGACCTTGTCGCCTTTCGCCGTCCAAAATACTGCCCCGGATCTTAAATTTTAGTTCATAGAGGATTCGACTTCTAGATCCGCACTTGAGTCCCAACAACTTAGATCCACATGATGAATGTCATAAGTATGCTGATGTTAAGATTTGTATTCATATTTTGTATATATGGGCCTCCCATTTTGCAATGTCCTCCATTAGCTTAGTGCTTGTCATTGAACATTAATAACTTTTCTTCCATGTATAGATGAGATGGCTGTGTGATAATACAAGATTGTACATATTTAGAAATGACCCATTCTTGGTGATATGAATTTTTGTGCTCTATTTATTTATCAAAAAAATAATATGAAATGTTCATATCTGGTAGAAGGTGCAAAGAGCAAATACAACAACAACATACCCAGTAAAATCCCACAAGTGGGGTCTGGTGAAGGTAGAATGTACGCAGACCTTGCCACTACCTACGTAGAGAGGCTGTTAGGTCTTATCTTGCATAAACTTTGACATCCACTGATTGGTAGGTGTTTAACAATATGAGATTGAAGGTGATAAAGGAGACAACTTTTCATTATTTATTAAGAAAAAAGTAATAGAAGGAGGCGAAGAAATTTACAATCACACATTGGAAGTTCCCTCAAAATGCCCAAAATCTCTGAGAATTAATGAAGACTCCAGCCTGTTTGCCAAGCTTCCATAATTTGCATATTTTGATTTGAAAAGTGCTTTTCGTCAGAAGCGCCTTTCTAAATAAAAGCTTTTGGAGAATAGTCGTTACCCTTTTTTTTGGGGGGGGGGGTCATGTGAGAATAGCCCATACTTTTCTCCGAATTTATCAGCTCCCTTGTCTTATGATAGATTGTTCTTCCTTTATTGTAACCTATGCATTTTTTTTTTGAAAGGTTAACAGTATTTCATTTCAACAGCTTCATCATCCAAGAAATGATTAATAGAAACTTACATCCCACTTCAAGGGTACATTACAAGTTTCCTAAGAAATCTACTAAATCTATTGTCTCCCCTATCAGACTACCTTTACACCAAAAAAATAAAAGACTCATACAATTCATTATAATTCTCTATAACTTGGTTCTTTTCCCTTCAAAGCATCTTAAGTTCCTTTCTTTCCATAGAGTCCACCAAATACAGGCAGGAATGGTTTTCCACCAGTGGCCTTCCCTGAAGTGGCATATAAATAACAAAAGCATAGAGGAAATGCATAGGGTAGGTTGAAACCTATGCATTTCCTCTATGCTTTTGTTATTTATATGCCACTTCAATTAAAAGCTAGCAGTTTGTGTTTGGATAATTCATTTGAAAAGTCCTTTTCAAATCCTTTGGCCAATTTTGATCTTTATTTTGTGTTTGGTCAAGGTTCCAGAAGTGCTTCGGGCTTTTTTTTCAGCTTCTGGAAAACAACTTTTGTTATTACTCAAAACACGTTTAAGTAAAATAGGCACTTTGGGTTTCCCAGAAGCTTTGGCAAACATTCCTTTTTTAAAAAACTGGTAACTCTGTGTGTGTGTGTGTGTGTGTATACTACAACCATATTTGCAGAATCCTATGATCCTATGTCTATAATGAAATCTAGCAGGTCAATGATAGAGACAGGATCATTAGATCAAATCAAGTTAGAGACAAAAACACAGAATCAGGACACAATTCAACTTGATCTGCTGTATACTATTCTATGTTCTCAAACACCTAGAATTTCTTTCCCTCCAAATAGTCCACCATATGCTGGCTGATATGATTCTTCGTCTGCTTCTGCTCCTGGCCTGCAATAGTAGCTAAGAATAGAATACATAAAGATGGTACCAAATAGTTAAAATTTATTCATTTAGGGAGCCTTATTTGTCTTGGAGGCATTTTATTTAGCATTGGAATGAGCCAATGGATATAGTGGATCGTCATAGCTTACTCTAGTTGTATTGGAATTGTGACATTTTTGGTTGATCTACAGATTGATATCAAGAGCCAAGTCTAGTGCAGAGTTTGCTAGAATGGTAAAATTTCTTGGCATGTTTCAGTCGACATGACAGTAGAGGTGACGTAATGCTGATGTAGGATATTATCTTGTTAGGTCCTTAGAAAATATAGAGGGTGATTGCACTTCCTATTCTTATACCAGTACCTTTACCATTGATGCTTGTTGTGTAGGGAGTAATTGTATTCTGTTGGATGTGAGTTGGGCATTAAACTACAATGAGCTTTTCTCAAAAGGGAAAAAAAATTGGGCATTAAACCCTATCCAGTTTTCTACCGAAATAAAAGGATATATTATGACTCTTTTATTTAAATAAAAGATATACTACAGTTAATTAAGGCACTGTTGGGCTACCACGTATTTTTAATAAAAAGGTGCAAATTCATTACCTGAACGGAACTAAGTTTGGTGTGTCGTTCCCAGCTGAAATATTTCTCCAATTCCGGTGTGCAGGAGGGATTGGAATATTTGTGTAGTTTGTAGCATCTTTTGTTCTTTGCGCCTTCCCATACACCGATGTAGATTTTCTTCTACATTCTTGTATCTCTGTCTCTGTATATTTCGTTATAAACACCCCCATCCCACTTCCATCCCCAAACCTCTAAGAAGAAGAACCTTCCTGCCGTTTTGCAACTATGATTTCTTTACAGGCTGAGGAACTTCTGTAAGCAGCTTTGCCTGCCAATATGATTAGCTTTGCCATTGGTCTTTATTCCGTTTTGTATTACATCAATTTTTGTGAGATTAACCTTTCTCATCTGTGCTGCAGCGTGTAAAGGTCTATCGCCTGAATGATAATGGGAAATGGGATGATCAAGGAACAGGTCATGTTACTGTAGATTATATAGAGGTGAGAGTTTTTAGAATGTATGATGTTCAGATTATACCATTTTGTTTGTGTCGACAAAGAACGTGTCATGTGGACTGAGTTGGAGGGGTTATTTTTTGTTGCATCTGATTGTGGATGCCTATGCAGAGATCAGAAGATCTAGGATTGCTTGTAGCTGATGAAGAAGATCATGAGACTTTGCTTCTGCACCGTATCAGTGCAGATGATATCTATCGGAAGCAAGAAGGTATCCTCCAGCTCCATAGTTTTGTCTTCTTTCTCCCTGTGAAGAAGATCATGAGACTTTGCTTCTGCACCGTATCAGTGCAGATGATATCTATCGGAAGCAAGAAGGTATCCTCCAGCTCCATAGTTTTGTCTCCTTTCTCCCTGTTTATAAATTCTGTTATGTTAGTGTACAGTTTCATGATAAAACATATTCTTCTATTCAGATACAATTATATCTTGGAAGGATCCGGAGTATTCTACTGAACTGGCTCTTAGCTTTCAAGAGACGACTGGTTGCTCCTATATATGGCAAGTTTTTTGATAACTGATTTTGTATTTTATCTCCTTTTTTCTTGATTATACTCCCTCTGGTCCAACAATAGTTGTCCACTTTACTAAAAATGGATGGCCAATAATACTTGTCCATTAATGAAATCAAGAGATAATTTTACACTTAGTTCCTAATTTACGCTATTATTAATTATAATCATTTCCCTATTACAATTTTCAAGATATTGTATTTATTTATTCAAAGGGTGATTTAGTAAACTTATCCCTATTATTTACTGCTTCTAAATCCGTGTGTCAAGTCAATAATGTATAACTATTGTTGGATGGATGGAGTACTACCCTCTCTAATCTATTTTTTTAAAGGTTGCTTAGATTTTATAGAAGCTGAAATACTATCAAATAATGTCTTTTCTTTTTTGCTTTGTAGGGACCATATATGTAGTGTGCAAAGGAACATGCACTTCAGTAATCTTAACAGTGAGTGTATAGAGTAATCTTTTTGTACACTTGACAAATAGAACATCATTGAGTTCCCATTATTCTGAGTTTCAAAAATTTGACCGTGAATATAATACTCGTATGGGATAGTCATATTTCGGGCCTCTTGGATATATGGAGTGTGTACATTAAGAAGTCTCCAATTAATCAAAATGAAATGAGATTTATCTGCTTGGGTTGGTGTTATGTGGTTCAATAGCCAAACAGGAAGTGTAAAACTCACTGCAATTTGTCGTGATTTAGTATGAAAATGTTTCCCAATGAATAATTCGGTTGCTATTGTTGAATACTAAATTGCTACTGTCATTATATGAATATGTTTTGATGCTGGGTTCCAAAATTAGTTTATCTAAGGCACATTATTGATGATTTTAGGCAGAGTCAAACGAGATGTGTTATTGATGATATTGGATTGCTTTACAGCAATCCTCAGGCTGCATTGGGATTTGGGAAATAGTATACTATAGCGATGCTCCTTCAAAAAAGTATTGTTTAGCTGGACCTGTCCTATACAAACGTGAAGACGTAGGGCATGGAATGTTATTTCGCGAACACTTGTATTGATTGTACGGGGAGAGAAAAATATGAGAGCTTTTGATGGAATAGAGAGAGATTTTGTGCACTTGAGAAATAGCTTCTTATTCTTTATTTCCTTTTGGTGCACCCATGAGGTTGCTGTAGGTATAGAAGATTAAGTGTAATTTTCCCCGCTAGACTTGGGTCACTTGGCAAAGGTTGAGGTAGATTGTGGCTTAGGTCATGGGGTCAAGCCTATGCCAAGTGGACGAAGCCTAGAATTTAAGTGGAGAAGGGTGGAGGGGTGTGCCCATCATCCCCGAGTTTTGAAAGTTGTGTTTGTCTTAAGGGTTGTGCTCTAGATGGATTTCTTGGCACTTAACCTGAAAAAAAAAAATAAAAAAAATAGGTGTCATTCATAGTAAAACATATCTTTTTGTAAACTTTTTTACTTTTTGGTATACATCTTGTATACTGGTGTTCTTCTATACAGATATACTCCTTTATTGCTTAAATGTGAAGCTAAGATATATAATTTTGTAATGATTTATTATGTGGATATTGTCGTTTGACTGGTGGAGTTCTTCCGTTATTCTTATTTTCTTGGCAAAGTGTTAATTGTCAAGGGCTACTTTTAACAATAGATATATTGATAGTCTCCTGCTGAATTATCAAATATAGAAATTGGCTTCCAGAGATATTACCAAGTCCGTTTCTCAAGTGCACATTTCATTTTCAACATTTTATTTAACTGACAACTTGGGTTTATGAAATCTTGACCTCATAAAGTCCGACAATCATGTGAAGTGGGGGTTTTGAGGGTCTGTTATGTTGTCCATTAGCAGAGATCCTCCTGAGACGTGACTTTATCACATGGTGGAGTCTTGAGTGTTTCTGGAAAAGAAGAGTAAAATTTAGAAGGACGATGACAAAGGAAAGAATAAACTGTTGCCTTTTACAAAAAATTGGCCCACACAGTTTCTCTCCTACTTCTGGAACAACTATCATTGGGCTCTCTTGTGCTTACAAATAACTGTCAATTTTTTTGTTGACTCATTTTGTCATACCTGTTGGAATAAGGTTTTATGTGCATGACTTGTTTGTTTCTCTTCTTCTTTTCCCTTACTATTTTCAGATGAGACATTTCATAGTGTCAACAGTGATTTGAAGGAGTTGCCCCCGGTTGAGCTTTCTACGCTTCCCTTGATATTAAAGGTTTATCTGTTGTCATCCTTTCTGCATTTCTTATCTTAAATGTTCAAATGTCTTTTTTCTTATATTGCCATAGTAATTAGCAAATCTCTAAGTTGCACTTGACAAAATCACCTAATACTAGGTGATCCCTACCCTGTCACCCCCACCCCACCCCCACCTCACTCTACCCCACCCAACAAAAAAAGAGAAAAAGGAGTGGGGTGTCTTTCTCAATCCTAACCTAAAAACATGTAAAATTGAAAGGCATAGGGTATATAGTATAGGAAAAACTATTTTTGCTTTTTTGTGTGTGAAAACAACACACTTATGAGTTGTGCAAATCTATTCATACTGTTTACTGATATCTGAACTGTGTTGCTTATTGTTTGGCTTGCAGACAGTTGTAGAGAGTGGCATTGCTGATCAGTTGCGTGTTACTGAACTAATATTGCATGATGTGAGCTTCATGAATCTTTCAGTTCTCTAAGTTTGATTTCTCTTTGGACAATGGACAATTACTCGTCATTCTCAAATTAGTCCTCGTAACAAAGAAATCAAAGAGTAGTGACAGTTGTGAAACGGCTTCGAGCATGTCAGCTTCAAAATTAATTTAAGGATAGATCCATGGGAAATCTGATTACATTTTATTAGATATGGTATAGATCAAAATAGGACACCAATAGAATTGACCGTTGAGCCAAATGAGGTAAGAAATTCTCAAGTAGGGTTCTAGGAGAAGGAATTGAACTACCTATTCTGGCTGGGGAATGTGATAATATTCCTAACGGAGATTCCGTTTGACTTGACCGTTGGACATCACCTTGCTCAGTGCAATGGAAAACTAGGAGAACTGTCATATACATTACCCATCTTGAAAACATAGATGTCCAGTCTTCCCTTATTGAAGCAATTATTAACTACATTAACAATAGCTGGATGAGAACTTGATATCTGTTATAGGTAAGTTGGAAAAATTGAACTGAACCATCAATTGATTTTAACGTTGTTTTGGTAAGTTAGTATGGTAAACTTTTCTCTGCCGTTAAAGTAGTGGCTGTATGTACAGGTTAGTACCCTGTACTGCCAGTGTCCTTTCCCTACCCTCGTCATCCCTCCCGGTTTTCGTCACTTTGGCTCTTTCCCCATCAAACTGAGTACAATCTGGGCCAGCTGGTAGCTCAACATGGGTCCAACACTCGCTCTAGATCTGCAAAGTTTTTTCTGTCTCTGCAAAACAACTAAAGATCTTCAGTCACTGCTGTCTCCCTGCATGCCTCCTTCATAGTTTTACCAGTCTTGAAATAGCTGCAAATCGCTGAATCTTTTGTACTGTTTGTGAAAATCCTTTATGCAAAGTATATTATTCTATTCAAGTTAGTGGTGAACTCTCAAGGAGTTTCTGATGCTATATATAAGACAAGATAAAAGGGGGAGGAGCCCTACCTGCTCCCATCCCAAATGGGCGAATCAAGAGAAGTCTTTCGTGTTTTCCATTGATTTATGTTCATTCTAAGATTACTTGTTTATTCATTTGTTTCCTTGTTTTCTGGATAAATGGGTGAATCATACTGAGTCGGGTTCTTTTATTCTGCAGCAAGATTTTTTCCGTAAGCTGATGGATTTATTTAGAATCTCGGAAGATCTGGAGAATATTGAGAATCTTAACATTATTTTCAAAATAGTGAGAGGAATCAGTTAGTATTTCCTACTTGTCTTCCATTTTCTTTTGAATATGCATTGTCTGGTTTTATGGGATTTAATTAATTAGCATGAAATGTTTTCTTGCAGTTATGCTCAATAGCACTCAGATCTTTGAAAAAATATTTGATGATGAGCTGATAATAGATATTATCGGGTGTCTTGAATGTAAGTTTTTCATCCTATTGCTTTCAACTTTTAGGTAAAATGCCATTTTTTGATTCCAATTGAACTCTTTGTGTAATCATATACTGAATGGCCAACCCCTTCCCCCAACCTCTTATTCTGAAGACATTGATCTCATTTTGGAATGTCCTGACAACCTGATTCATATTTTGGTCAACAGACGATCCAGATGCTCCTCATGTTCATCATCGCAATTTTCTCAAAGAGCATGTGGTCTTTAAGGAGGTACACTCGTTTCTTTTCTGCTCCTTTTCTTCCTGCTGCAGTAGTACCTCTAAGGAATATTTGCTGAAATGTCTTCAATGTTAGTTCAGTTTGCATTTATTGACTTCTATTATTTCTTTGTGGGTGTGTTAGGCTATATCTATTAAAGATCCGATAGTCCTTTCAAAGATACATCAAACATACCGAGTTGGCTATCTTAAGGTAATCATGTTCTTTTACTTTTTAGATCACATAGTTGTACCATCAATGTAACTAACAGTTTGTGGGCTCTCTTTAAGGATGCCATTTTGCCTCGAGTGGTGGATGATGCAGTTGTTGCAAACCTTAATTCCATAATCCATTCAAATAATGCACTTGTAAGATTTTCATTTCCTGAAGTTAAAATGTTCTATCTTCTGGTTAATATAGTCCCTGACTGTATGGTTTGAATATAGGTTGTATCTCTCTTAAAAGACGATAGCACCTTCATTCAGGATTTGCTTGGAAAGTTGAAGTTGCCTTCTACATCCACCGAATCAAAGAAAAATTTGGTAAAGAAAATTGTTGTTTCCTCTCTCTACTGTGCTTGCCTCTGTTGCATTGCAGCTATTAGTTGTCTTTTTTCTTTTCTCAGGAGACATTTGATTGTTCATTATGTTGTCAGCTTCTGATAATTGCTTGTTCGTTTAGTCGTTGGACTGATCTATATTTTTGTTGGTTGGTCTTCTCTTATATTTTCTTTTGCTTGCTTTTTTGTCATTAAATTTGAATTGGTCAAGCAGAAACTTGAGGGCAATTGATTATCCAGACCCCCAAAGCCTCCGATATTATGCAAAAATCCATATATTTTCAAATCTAAATGGTACATGGGATTTGCGCATCCTGCTCCTGACCATGATTATGTGTATGTGTTCAATACAAGCTGGGGAGGAATCTGAATAGAATCCAGGACTGTCCCCTTCAACCTATGGATTAATAATTCTGTCTAGGCTAGATTTGGGGTCTAGAATCAACTGTGAAATCTATTTTGATTACTGAAAGTAAAGTTTTATAATATAGTAAATTTTATTATAAAGTCAACTGGTGGGAATTAGTCGCGCTTTACCCTTTTCTGCAGTGATCTGATTGTGTCAAGATCCTCTCCTCTCTTATAACTCATTACTCATCAGGTGAGATATAGAAGTTGCATAATGGAAATGTAGGAAAACCTTGAGCTTAGGTGGGAGTGCAATTGGTAAATTTGTACGTTCTTGTATCTGTTCGACATTAGTTCCAAATTTTACTATTAATGCTACTCACCTGTAATCTAGTTTGTTCTATGAGGTGCTATAAAATTGTTGTCTTTTGTTCCACTATGAATCCAAAACTTGTTCCTAGCATTTGGCACATTCTTGCGCTCATGATATTCTTTTATGGTGCCATGCCAATAATAGGTAAACTGTGTACTAACTCCTTTGTCAGTTATTCCTGAAATGTTGGTAGCATCACCTTTTACTTTTTTCCCCTCATTCTGATGTTTGTCGAGAGACCTGGGAAAGGGTACTTGTAGTCGCATCATTATTGTACTTAATTTTTTTTTCCATTTCTTGGTTGGGCAGGTGCACTTTTTGCATGAGTTTTGTACTTTGAGTAAGAGTTTGCAGGCGGGCGAGCAAAATCGTCTATTTAGGTATGCATCACGTGCAGTCTTTTGTATTGATATCAGTCTAATATATCTTATGTTGTTTTTCTAGCAAATGGAGCTGATAAAACTGCAAATACTATTATGGCTGCAGGGATCTTATTAGTGAAGGCATATTTGATATCATAGCTGATGTTTTGGAGAGCCAAGACAAGAAGCTAGTCCTGACGGGGTAATGGATCATATCGTTATATTTTAGCAAGTAGACTCTTTTCCTTTCCTTTCGTCTTTTTAAATGATTGAAGTTTTTGCTATCCTGAAATTCTCATCCAAAATGATTCTAACTGATGCAGGACAGACATTCTCATTCTTTTCTTGAATCAAGAGTCAAGTCTTCTGCGGTCTTATGTAATTCGCCAAGAAGGTCTTGCTCTGTTTGGGCTTCTGGTGAGCAAAAATTTGGTTTTTCTTCTTTTTCTTTTCCTTAGAATTTTAACATCTACTGTTAATGGAATATCGGGTATATCAGTGTGACTCTTGACTGTTGGTTTCCTTCTCTTAACATGGATGCATTCATATAACATTTATTTATTGTTGCAATGATGTGCTTCAATATATGGATTATGATATCCTAATGACTGCCCCCTCCAACATGTTCTTCTGGGCTATCTGCTGTCATGTTTGAATGGTCAGTTATTCTATGCTGCGAATGCGGTACTTGATTCATGATATAAAAAGTTGGAGAAGTGGTTGGTCTCTCCTCCATTTCTCATCTTTTTGATGTTTCCTGATTCCTTATACTGGATGTTTGTGTAATTGTAGCAGAAAGACATGTCCTTTTTGTGGTTTATGCCATATTTGTCAATTTTAGTACTCGGTCTTCTTTTTCTTGGCTTTATGTTACTATCAAATGGTGTTGCACAGCACTTGCCACCATGGAAGGTACTCAAGTAAGTAATGGCATGCTTCAAATTTGCAGGTCAAAGGTATGCTAACAGATTTTGAGGATGATATGCACTGCCAGTTTCTTGAAATTCTGCGCAGTCTCTTGGATTCATATGCATCAGGATCACAGGTGCTTTGCTCATAGGCTTTCTGGTTTTACCGTGACAGTTCTAGCTTTTTGTTTTTTTGGGGAGTTAAATTGTAATACCTTGTCCGAAAAAATCTGGGTAGTCATGGCGGGTTGGCACTTTGAACATAGATATGTTCAATGTTCTTCTTCCCTTGTGGATCTAGCATTTTGTCTCTTATTCTAGACTGGTGATATCTGGCCTCCACTTGTGGGATTATACCATGTATGTTGTTTGTTAGTGATAGTATCTGACCTGTCTAAGTGGGGAAACTGCCTTCCAATATTGTGACAACATCTAGTGCTTGTTCGCTAGATGTATGTGTGGGAATACTAGGAGAGGTAGGATTAGGAACTAAGATATTTTGGACAAGGTGGGTGTTGCCTTTATGATGGACAAGATGAGGAGGTGAGGTTAAGATGATATGGGCATGTGAGGAGGAGTCTTGCAATGCCCCGGTAAGGAGATACCGGTGGCCGGTGGGTATTAGGAGAGGTAGAGGTAGGCCGAAAAAGTATTGGAGAGAGGCTATTAGTTGACATGAACATGATTCTAGATAGGAGGATTTGTAAGTCGAGGATTAGGGTAGAAGGGTAGTGGGTCCCTTATTAATATTGTTATTATTATTAGTACTCTCCTTTTCTATCCTATTCTTCGATTTTTTTTTTAACCTGTTATTTTCTATGCTTTGTCATAGTAGTTGTTGCTGCTCTTCTTTTCTCCATTTTTTTTCTGTATGGTTTCTTCATTACTGTATTTGCTTTTCTTATTTGTTTTGATATTCGTTACTTGAGCCAAGGTCCTATTGGAAACCTCTCTATCTCCACGAGGTATGGGTAAAGCTGCATACACACCATCATTCCAAACTCCACTTTGTGGGATTACACTGGAGATGTTGTTGTTGTCGTCTTGTGCTTATTCGCAAATGTAGGGAAGGGCGAGGATTGAGGATTGGATTATAGAGGAAGTCGAAAACAGTAGGGGAGGGGGGGACCCCTTTTTTGGGTGCCTTCTAAAGTTCTAAAGATAAATTTATGGTCAATTTGAACTTTGCAAATGTAGGTAAGGATTAAGGAGTGAATTATAGGGAAAACAGGAACAGTTGGATAGTGGGAAAGAAACCCGTTGTCTTGGCATCACATTTCTCTCCTTTCTGAAGTTTTAAAGATAAATGTACAGACAATTTGGACTAGAAAAATGAGTTTTTTTTTTTTTGAACTTGGTAACTTTACTAGAAAAATGAGTTTTAAAAGGAAAAAAGGCTGGGAGAGCCTAGAGGATAAGAATAAATAATATTAGAAGTTGATTAAGGCTCAAAAATTTCATTTTGTTGAAAATGTAAGAAAGGATGCAGACCTTGTAAAAAGAGCATTACTCTATATTTTCAGTTAGGACTTGAAAGTGGTACTTAGTCTCAACTTTTATTATAGAAGGATACTTCTTTGTTTCTCCCATCTGAACAAAGGGAAGTTCTATTTCAATCTCACTGCTTGGTTTGCTGTTTTTTATATCGTTCTATTTCCTTTTATTGTGTACTCTGGTGAAATGTGAGTACTTTCTGTGGGTGTTGGAGTGATCGAGAATTATTTTTATGTGGCTGTATTGGAGAATTCTTGTAAATAAATATACTGATATCAGTGCATGTTGTATTTCTTTCTGATTTGAGAATTTTCTCTGAGTTCCTTTTATTAGCGTCCACTTCAATTAATTTTTTTAAAACTTTTTGCGAGGAGAGGGTATGTTATCTCCATACACAAGATAGCTGGCAGTGCAGAAGAGACTGCACTTCTTCAAACCCAAAAAAAATCCAACAACCACAGTACTTTTACTTTCTTTTCGCTATTTGCGTTTAGAAGTAGATGAATTCTAGTGCAGTGCTTTTCACAAATGCGGCCTTAGGTTGTAGATTTCCTCTGATTCCTTTCTTCTTGTGGGATATTTTATGGGAGGTTGCGACTCTAGTGGAACAATTTGGCCTAGAGGCTACTAGTTTAGTTTGGCTGTTTGTTCACCATTTCTATTATTTTTGTTTAATGCCCTTGTTGAGTTCCCTTTGTTCTTGTTCGAGTGAAGTGACTAACACAGCACTAGTAACAAAGAAGCCTGTATAGGCATTACTTCTATAGGTGGTTTAGTAACTTCTTGTGGAGGCATTACTACTTTAGGTGGTTCAGCATCCACAAATGTGACTTCCCAGGGCATTGGTGATGGGGATTAGTTCTTTTGCGACTTAATTGCTTTTTGTGGTATTAGATTGCTATTGTTTGAGGGAAAAAAAGAAAATGCGCTTGTCTCCTCCTTAGTTGCGTAAGTTCTTTGATGAGGTGGCTCACATAATGCGCATGGCATCAGAGCATGCAGTGATTGAGTTAGTGTTTCACCGATCCCTTATTATAAAATGAATTTTTTGGGTGCTTGGCAACCCCCCCAACCTCCCACATAAAGGATGTGTTTGACACAAAAAATAAGAAAAGTGTCTCTTGTCCAAGTTTTCTTTTTGACATCTTGTCTTTATTATTCTCTGTTAATTTTGTTTCAGAGAGAGACCATTGTTGAAATCTTCTACGAGAAGCATCTAAGTCAACTCATTGATGTTATAACATCATCCTGCCCGATGGATGGTACCACACAAACCATCAGTAACTCTGAGAGCTCTGTTGGAGGAACTGGAAAGCAAAGTTGTGTCAAACCTGAAATACTACTAAATATTTGTGATCTCCTATGTTTTTGTATCGTACACCATCCTTACAGAATAAAGTAATCTTCTCATCTTGGTATGAATTTACTTGGTTCCTAAATACTAACGTGATTATTTGGTTTAATGTGGATTCTTTTGTGTTGCAGGTCCAACTTTCTTCTTAATAATGTGATAGATAAAGTTCTGTTTCTGACACGAAGAAAAGAGAAGTACCTGATAGTTGCTGCTGTTAGATTTATGAGAACTCT
This sequence comes from Solanum virginianum, assembly GCA_000787875.1. Taxonomy (NCBI): domain Eukaryota; kingdom Viridiplantae; phylum Streptophyta; class Magnoliopsida; order Solanales; family Solanaceae; genus Solanum; species Solanum virginianum. Next base: position 50,064 of record DF357728.1, read on the forward strand.
TATTTCCCGCAATGTGAGTTGTTTACTTCCATTAAGCAAGAGAGTGTTGTCTGTGGACATGACTGAAGTGATCAAGTTATGATTTATTTTTACCTCTATGGTGAATGTTTATCCCGTGAAATGCTCTTACATGTTCTGATAAGTAGCCCCCAAGACATTGGTCCAACGGTAAAGGAAGCATAGGGAATCATTAAAATAAAAGGTTTTCCACTTAGCACTGTAAATGAGCCTGTAATTTTTCTTTTAGTGGTCCTCCATATTTCTGTTTTGTTCTGTTTGTCTTGTGTTTATTCATATCTAAGAGACTTGGTAAATGTTGAATGAATCTGGTAGCAAACTTGTGCATGTTTTTTATCTGATAATAACTAGTAAAACAGCTAAGATTTGAAGAGACCCCTAGAGTCCACTCAGGCGTAGAGTAGGGGTGATAAAAATTAAGAATCAAATCTTGTGACATAGGTCTAGGTTCTGGTGGTTAAACCCATTAATCCACATTTTGATTCAGCAATTATTTTTTTGATAGTAAGTAATATTTTATTCAACAAAAAAAATGTAGAAGTAACATGATGAAGCTCTTCAGTGCAACACAGTTAAATTTTCACCCTCTAATTAAATTCTCTACCCTGTGGTTTTATGTCCATTAATTAAGATTACATGTACTAAAAAGCCTTAGTAACCTTAAGTTATGAGATAGATTAGTGGTTTAAAGTTAAGGTCACTATGATTGAGTTGTTAAAGAGAATCTGTTGCAACATTGAACGTTTTTGCATTGGTGTAGAGCATTGTACTGTAGAAGTCGTTATTACCTAAATGGCATGGAAAGTTGTAGGTTTCATATGGTACCATTCAGAATTCACATGATCTTCTTTCTTGGTTTGTTAGTGTACAGTAATTTTTGAGAATCGTTTCAAAATCTTGGAGTACAATATGATAGAGGTTATGCTTTTTTTTTTTCCTTTACCTCTGGGGCCAAAAGAAAAGATTATTTAACGGTTTGATTTAGTGTATGACTGTGAAGCAACCTTACTAATCCTTTGGGGATGCTAGACAGTGCCTTCTTTTGGTTGTACTGCTTAAATGTCCTTAAGTTGGTTGAAGTTCCTTGAAGGTCGAGAATAACAAGATTAATATCTTGTATTTAGGAGACCCAAGAACTAGGAAATTTTCCTCATTTTATGTAACCTAACTCCCATATGATGAGTCAATTTGTATGACCAAACATTTTCAGCAAGAGTTCTCTCTTCTTCTTGTGTCATTTCACATGGCAATAGAGATATAAATTTTGCTGGCTGAAGTATATTTTTATGTTCATCATTTTCGTGTGTTTCCCTTTTGTATATTTTTATGAATTGTGGATATATTATAAATCTTCCGAGTACGAACTGCAGGATGAGCATTTGATGAACTACATAGCAAAGCACAATCTCCTAAAACCAGTTGTTGATGCCTTCGTTGCGAATGGAGATCGCTATAATCTTCTAAACTCAGCTGTTCTTGAACTTTTTGAGCATATTCGGAAGGTTGCATCTTACTTCCTTCACCTACTTCAACTGCAAAAATTAATGTGACATGGCTTCTCTGATTTCGTAGTATCTGACATGATATAATGCAGGATAACTTGAAGATATTGCTCAAGTATCTAGTCGATTCATTCTGGGATGAACTGGTCAAGTTTGAAAAGTTGACGTCTATCCACACTCTGAAAATTAAATATGAGCAGGTATTATCCATTGGGCCTGTTGTTCACCATTACTCCCTTGACAGTGATGCTTGGCTCATAATGGGTTATTTGGGTCTTTTGTAGTCCCTAGACTCTTCAGGAATGAGAAGTGTCGGCAATCTATTAGACGACCCTAGGAAACGAGTTGATGACCGTGGTTTAGAGAAAGAAGAAGAAGAATATTTCAATGAAGACAGGTATGCCTTTACTTATTTGCATGTAAACATGTTTAATATGGTCTTCACTGAATATGTGTATTGTTCAGTGACGAGGAAGATTCTGCCTCTGCACCTGCGACTAATGCAAGTAGAGAGCAGTCTCAACCGGCCTTGCCTAATGGATCTACTCCAAGCATCTCATCTGTGAGGTAAGTAACTGTTACTGCTTGTATCTGGAATTATTAAACAAAGGGAACATATTTTGAGACTCCTGTTGCCTTAGATCTGGGGGGCTGGTTGATTATGATGATGATGAGGATGATGAAGATTATAAGCCACCACCTAGGAAGCAATCAGATAATTCTGATGAAGATGGGTCAGTGGAGTCTTTCCCGTTGAAACGTAAGCTATCGGAGAAAGAAGAGCCCGAGCCAAAAAGGTTGCAGCGTATTGCAAAAGGTTCAAAGTCTCGAGACAGTAGTGTTTTTGCTGCTTTATGCTCAACCTTAAGTCAAGCAGTGTTACCCTCTAAAAAGATGAGTAATACAGCACAAGATGGTCCATGCACAGATGGAGACAAGAAACTTGATGAGTCCGTCCATGAGGAGAAAGGGAATTCTACTGATAATGGGAGTGCTGATTTGGATAAACATGATCACCGAGAACCAAATGGTCCTAAAAGTTTTACTGAAAGTATGCACACAGCACAGTTGTCCTGATAATAGGCAGAAAGGAGATGACCATCCATTAATACCACCAAAATCATCACCTGAAATGGCTGTAAATGGATCATGACTCCTTTTTTGAGATCATCATGCCATTTTGGCTCCTACCTTGATCTACAAGATATTGCTTGAGAATGTGCTTGCTTCAAATTAGCCCTCTGTGCAACTTCGACATAAGTGATGTTCTAACAGGCAATTCAATTGTTGAATTTCGTAACTATTGGTGAAAGGGGAGTCTGTACAGTGTTGTTGCAAGCGCGGGGAGAGATTAGCCACCGTCTTGAGTTTTCTCTTTCGTTTAGCATTTCCTATTGCTCCTGTAAAACATTACATAGCTATAGAATTTTGGTTTCTCCTATTCTTTGGTTTTATCTTTACCAACTCCATCTTCACTTTTTCTAGTTATGTGCACTTGTATGCAATGTAGTATAGGGCACCAACTTTTGCCCTTAAAAGGTTTATTCTTCTATTTAGAGAGGTCAGTGTTGCTTGAGGCCAAGTTTTCAGTTTCAATGTTGCCTAATTGTATATTAAAATTTGAGTGGGACAATTAACATTTACTGCATATATGTACAAGTAGACTTACAGTGGGTTCTCTCTTTTGTATCTCAACTACTTTCTATAGTGTATTCACCTTGACTTATTATACTTTTGTGTGTGTCAACCTATTTTTGAAAACACTTCTTGAGTTGAGAGTTCATTGGAAACATCTTCTGTCTCACACGAGGTAGAGATAACATATATGTACACTCTGACTTCACTTGTGGGGCTATATTGTTGTATCTCGGACAACTTCAAAGTTCTTAGTCACTTATTTGAAACAATAGATGAATGAACGAACGAACAAGTGTACTTGCTAAGGTAGGATAAGATTCGTATATATTTCATCTTTTTTAGACTTTATTATTTCTATCCTTTTTGGACTTTATTTTTTCTTCTTAGACTTTATTTTGATCGTTGGTGTCTTTTTTGTCTCACAATAGAAGGCTCATTATTAGAGGCTTTGGGGTAGTCACATCTTTCTTTTTCCAAGGTGTGAAGTTTTCCACGAGTTTGTCTTTTTGTGTCTAATTCCTCTTTTCGACCTATCATTAGGGGTGGAGCTATATTCATTCAAGGGTGATGAGATGAACATTCTTTATAAAAAAATTTCGAATATATAGGTTAAATATAGATATTTTGATATATATTAATTGTTGAACACCCTTGATTCAAAAATCACTCATTCATGTTCTAAAAGTATGAACATCCTTGACAAAAATGCTAACTGTGACAACTACCAATTTTAGAATTCAATACTCCTATGATGTTTTCACATTTTGTTTTTCTTGGTCTTTTGAATTTTTTAATTTTAAAATAAAATTTGTAGATCTTTTGAGAAATAATGATTGCTATTCGATGTATTTTTTAAATATGTCTATCAAATACTTTAACATTGTAAGTTTTTGCTCGCGAATGCCATGAAATCGTTCGATTTTTCCCACAGTTGATGCTAAAATGAGAATTATAAATAGTTAGAGCCTGTTTGGATGAATTTAATATTTTTTTACTTATAAGCGAAAAGCTTTAAGTTAGAATTTCTAGCTTATGTCTTTTGATTTATTTCGATCATTTGATTTAAAAATAAGTGCTTATAAGCACTTTTTAAATTTATCCAAACACTCTAAAAGTACTTAAAAATTATTTTCACTTAAAAGTACTTAAAATAAGTTAATCCAAAAGCCTTTTAATCTTAATTCTAGTACGATAGAATTGAATTAGAATAACCTATCATACAATGTTGCGGAGAAAATTTATCCGAGTGAAATTTTTAAACAGAACTTCGATAAGCGAAAGGTATAAGCTATAAATAAAATTCATAAATCCATCCCTTAAAAGTCAATAATCTTTTCATAATCATGAATTATTACTTTTTCTAAATTAAGCCATTAAATATTTTTGTCATCATATCCAATAATTAGTTGCCACGTCATAATGATGACGCGTCACCCTTTCACTTTCTTTATATTTATCATTAATATTAATTTTCACCCACCAATTTTCTTCTTCATTATCGGTGCTACTTTTTTCACCGGCGGTAGCTTCACGGTGACCGGAGTCGGCAACGGCAGCTCAGAGTTATGGATATGGCGGAGGACAAGTATAATCTGAAAAATCCGGCGGTGAAGAGAATCTTACAGGAGGTTAAAGAGATGCAATCAAACCCTTCCGATGATTTCATGAGCCTTCCTCTTGAGGTTTCGATTTAATTCCTTAATTTTCCTTTTTTTTCTTAATGAAATCGA